>JAHDVE020003634.1:0-77608 GCA_022606495.2 Halesus radiatus | reverse complement strand
TATCTCAGAATTGGGTCAGTGTCAGATGGCACCTTGTTATTCCAAGCGGTCGATATGCAAACATTGGAATGCAAAAATTGGAATCGAACTTACCGAGACAGACAAAAATTTTAATACAGCACAGGGAAAATTACATACAAATCTAAATAATTCGTGTTTTATACAGGATCAGAACGTAGATACCCGACAATCTTTAACCAGTGATTCCATATTTGGAGTAAAAAATGTAGATGGCATTTTGATCTCCAGTGAATTTTTATTGTTTTATTTACATTTTTTTTTTGTCAAAATCAAACAAAAATTTCTTTTACTTGTCGTCACTGGTCACTCAGACAAGTAACCGCCCGACTACACCTCCATCCCTAACTTATTATTAATACTTTGATAACATTATATATTATGTTGTTATAAAAAAAAGATAATAAAACACTATTATTATTATTATTATTATTGTTAGGTGGGGAAAAAAAACACCAGTTTTTGATCACCGAAGACCAAAATATAGTTAAGCGCCCGAGACGGTTAATATCAATTGTCAATGCTTATGATATTTACGTCATTGTTGCGTACAATTAATCGTTTACATAGCGATTGCGACAATTGTGACATCCCATCCATATAGATGTTGGGGTATTTCGATAGAGCGCATTGACAAGCGCCATTGATGCAACGGTTTAACCGCTTCGGTGTGCGATTGATAATCGTTCGATCAATCGAGCCCTTCTCGAGATTTTGTTTTACTTATAATTGCATTATTTCGTGATTGACCAGAGTTATGAAAAGTGATATCAAAAAATTATCACTGTATTCACACACAGACGTCAACTAAGCAACTGGACAAAAATATTGACGGGTCGATTGAAGTTCCGTCAATCGTACTTCAATTAAAATTGGCAATCGCGTCAACACATTGACAATTGATATTATATTGACCGCCTCGTCTTTAAAGATGTTCGCGGATTTCCCCACCTTCCTCTTCCCCTTCTCCTTCCCCTCCACAATACCTTCAGCCTCACAACATTCCCCAATTAGGGATGCTATAGTCTCACTGGCTCCAGACAGTCGGGAGCAGTTGGGACTCTTGTGCGGTATTCATATAAAAAATTAAAAAAATACGCTAACGTTATTATATTAAAACCAAATATTTATAAAAGAATTGAGCAGTTAAAACTAATACGAAGGAGTCAACTTACTACTTACTCACTTAACATGATTGATGGCTCAAGCCGTTCAGGGTTAACAAGCCTGGTCTAGGAATCGCCTACATGCCTTTTAAACTATCATCACATTTAAATACATGTATTTTACTTACATTTATCATCTATACCACTATTATTATTCATCTGTCTTAAATGTATATTATATTTAACTGCCTTTTATCCATGTGGACCTATCTTGTAAAATAATATTATTTATACAAACAAGTATTGTACTATACAACTGTTGTTTGTTGAAGTACTTTGTAAATTGGTTTACCATATCGGTTTTTGAATAAACAAGTTCGAATTTTTCGATCAAAGTACCTCCCATGTACCAACATTTTTCTTATTCTTGCTTGAAATCCTTGTGTAAAAAGCGCCATGTGCTGTCAATAAAGAAATAAATAAGAACCGTAAGGCTTTGCAAAAACCCTTAGATCAAAGAGGATATTGAAGATCGTCCCGAGGGGTTTTTGCGACCTCTTAATGTTTCTCTATGACCAGACCCGATAATGTTTCCTCGAACTGGTAACATTTTAAAAGCTAAACTATAAAATCGTCTCGATCAGCAGCGTGGAGCGGTTTTTCCTTGGAATTAGTAATTTTACAAAGTACCACATTTCAAAATTACTTGCTTTTTATCTCTACTTTTCAGTAGAAAAAAACTGTGTAGAGATAATGAAAGAGGTAGCTTTTCAGAATTATTATCCATAAAAAGATTGAATTACTATGGAAAAAAACATTTTCAACTATAAAATAACGATTCCATGATAATTCAATACAGGTATGAATCGGCACACTTTCTAAAAGTGACAAAGTCATTAATGGCATTGGACAAAACGCTTTAGTAATAAGTAGTAATAGCGATTTAGTTTTTAGGAATAGAATGTATCCTATTTTAAGCTGCTGTCCACTAGCAGCGTTTGGACATTCACTAAGATACTATTACATTCGAGTTCACGAGTACTTACATTGCAATCGGCGAGTCGGCAAAGTCGTGCGAGTGGTGCGCGCATCCTTGTAGTAGGTGGGGGGCATCCACTTACTAAAATGCACGTTTTGACAGTGCTTTAGTTACCGCTACAATACTGGCTCCGTGTGGACACGCCATAAGGGTCGGTTTATCACTGCTGGATAAGTACATTGCTAAAATTTAAGCCTCCTAATTTGGCCGCTTAAGCTGATAATTGAAACTAGCTCCGGTGCTGTGACCACTACCAGTTACTAGTGACAAATACCATCTCTCAAATTTGACATTTACGTAAATAATTGCATCTAAAATTTACGTAAATGTGAGAACATGGTTGTTTTCAACGGTTAATTCGTCATAATTTCATGAATAATGCACTGATTCCAGCAAAACACATACTATTAACAATTAGGTTCCCAGCATTTGGAACCATGCGGATTGTGTGGGGGACTTTATCAAAAATCAACACGTAAATAAAACCCGCGTAAAAATAAACGACGGCAGTAGACGTTTCATACATCACGATGACATTTTTGATTTTGCAAAGAAAAAAGAAACACTTTCCTATGATAAAATCGAGACAAAACGTGTAATATTGGTGATTTCTATATTGTCTATCTATGCTTAGAATCTATGTACGGATTTTTGCTTAGCTCGTCTAAAACCTTTATCTTGGACTGATAAACCGGCCCTGATTGTGAAAAAAAAGTTGCCTAAATTCCTAATCTAACTAACCTAGTTAACTATTTTTATTTAATTTTTAAAATTAAAATAACATATATATATATATATAAACTGGGTTAGGTGAGATTAGATTTTAAGGGTAGACTTTATATCGTTTTCAAAAGTATGCTGATTCATAGGTGCGTGTATTTATTTGTACGGTCACCAAAATAATATATCTAGAATATAACACAGTAATCTAGAAAAATTTAAAGAAAAGATGCAGCATGCCCCTCTGCTGGCTAGTCATTAGTCCTCTTCAAAGTTCGATTTTGGGGACTGCGGTGCGGCACAAGGAATAGGGGAGAGAAAGGATAGAAATAGATTAAGGAAACAGCGAATGCTCAAATGCTTTAAATGGTTCTACAAAAGTACGGACTAAACTTATATTATATTTTTTAAAGTTGTGCAGAAAAAATATACAAGTTAATTCATTAAACAGTAATTCCCAGAAAAGACTATATCTAATTTAACAGATTGCACAAGATAGTTCATTGGATAAACCATAGATTTAAGTTATTTTCCAGCTTTGTAAAAAAGAGCCCTTGAGAGGAGTATTTCAATTGACCAAGTGCTACGATTATTATTAAGAAGTTGCCAGTAGTGGAATTCCAATCTTTTAGATGAAACATCGTGAATAATAATATTAGCGGCGGTTCTTAGTTAATTGTTGCAGAAAGAACAATCAGAAAAAAATTGCCGGAATCCCACCATGAAGTTCATAAAATCTCGATAAGCAGGTACAGAGCACAAGACTATCGTACTCCCTGAGTTCTAGATAAAATAATTGCTAAATTATTCAACAACGGAAGATCGTGATCAATAAATCATCTGATATTAATA
Source organism: Halesus radiatus (assembly GCA_022606495.2). Taxonomy (NCBI): domain Eukaryota; kingdom Metazoa; phylum Arthropoda; class Insecta; order Trichoptera; family Limnephilidae; genus Halesus; species Halesus radiatus. Next base: position 73,873 of record JAHDVE020003634.1, on the reverse strand, counting down.
AAAAGCCTTTTTGAATGATTCAGTTTCATAAAGAGATTAGATTGGTCAGGGATGGGTAAGATACATACATGATTTGATACTTAATAATAAAATTGTGATGTAAATTTCATCTCCCAACTAGGACGGTGGAAAAGGCAGAGCGTGAATAAAATATTAGATAAACAACTCCCAAATCGAAACCTGAAACTGAAAAAACACAGAAAAGAAAAAGATAACGGTAGCAGCTGGGATTCGAACCCAGGACTTCATGGTCTATCCGGGACCTGCGCTCTATGCCAACTGAGCTACGGCTACCCCAATCCATCCCTTAATTTCTATCGATATCATATCTCTAAGAACTGTCAATATCATCCTCAATTAATTCCCATATATTTTTGGATGTCACCTTTTTCTAACTACAAGATTCTACCTGAATTTATTTATAATCGTTAGATAGTGTCTCGGATATACCGCCGTAATGGATTTTTGTTAGTATGGTGGCAATATTTGTAAAAAAAACCATTTAGTGTGATATACGTTATGTATTATAATAGATATATATATATATATATATATTTATGTTGTAATAACGTTCTTATTATAATTCTTTAAGTGCAAATATCATGATATCCACCGATCGCAAGTTTTTGGTGAGAAAACCCCGCATTTTGGCAAAACACGATTCAACGATTCTTAGAATACTCACATCTGGAGGCTGCCTCGAACTTGTCAGACTTCTTTTTTCTCTTCCACTTCCAGGGTTTGAATAGTCTTCCTAGCGCGGAGAAGCGGGACTTCCTCTCCAGCGGCGGCGTGCGCGCGCCTGGGCCCAGGCTGTTGGTGCGCAGGGCGGCGCCATTCTGTTTCTTGGCTGAGGAACAACAAAAAAACGAAACCGGTTAGTTTGGGTTAACTTGACATGCTTTTTAGAAGCATATTAGGGCAGTTGATAAAGGTTTTCCTTGCGATAAAAATACACAACACATGTATAGAACCGAAAACAAAAACATAAGAAATAATACAAAATTTATGGAATCAAAACGTCGAGAACCAAAATCGTAATGGAAAAGTACATCAATCGAACCGCAAACTAGAGAGTAATTGTGGTAAAATTAAACGGGTCAGTTATAATACCATACCTCATCCAAGTTCGAAATTGCATTATACACGGAATTTAACTCCTAGGTGCAATACGGTTCTACAGAATGAGATTCAAACAATAAAACAAATAATAGTTCATTATCCGAAACGAATATAATATCAATCAAAATAAGTAAGTAGGTATCTTAAATATTACAATATTGAGTTTGGTTACGCTCTTTTAAAATTGAAACCTATGAACTCTTTAAGATATAATGCTTCATACCACGCCACCAAAATAATAATATTTATTTGAAACACACGTTATTTTACAATAATATTTAAGAAGGCTTTGACCGTCCAACTAGGAAGAAATCCCGGTTTAGGACAGTGATGAACTAGTGTTTGCACTCACAATCATTCACTGGCATCAGAAGTACGTTTCTTAATAAAATATTATTTAAAGAAATACTATCAACCCTGAGATGAAAATGTTGCACACGTATGTGATTCTTTCTTCCTTCATCTTATAGTTATATCACGTCACGGCGGGGCTCCGTGTCCTGGCACTCTTACCCTAAACTACCCCCACCCCCACCCCTTTCTGAAGTGGGGGCATCTATAACACAGTACAGTGTACTATGGTATGAGAGGGGTTGGGGACATCTCAAGACGGGGTGGAACACAAACAAAAAACAAACATTAATAATTTATCTAACACAATCATGGAGAGATGAATCCCATCTCTAAAGGGAGAGCGGCTCCCGATAAAACCGGGGATATAAACGCCGCGTTTACACACTTGACGTTTAAGCAGTATCAAAGTTAAGAGTCTTATAAAACGCCTTAAAATAATGGTTTTACTTCCCGCTAAGTTTTATGAGCTCCTCCTGTTCAAAGTGAACAACTGTCGGATGAGAAAAGGTTGCTTAGAGAAACAACGAAATGGTGAATTTTAAAAGACAATAATTAAAGTATTTTCATGTGCGGAAGATTTATTGGTTAAACTTCAGTTTAAGTTTTATGGTTAGATGTATAACGATTTGGAGGCACTAGGTGACAAAGAACCCCTTTGCTTTGAATGAAACGAAGTTGACATTTACTTTATCCAAATAACGTGTTAGTTCACAAGTCCCATTTTTCATTCGAATTACGGGATCATCAAAAAAATCTACGTAGTGAAATTTGACGAAACATTTGACGTACAATTTCTCGTGGTTTCTTGAGGAATAATGATTAGCGTTGTCGCACTCAAACATCAATCATGCCCATCACTAGATAAAACTGTAAACAACAACATCAAATCAAACGGCGAGAGAAAATTCTCGCGTAAAAAAGCTTTCGTGTCGGGGGCAATAAATACTAGAGGAGTTTTAATCTAGACAAATTTATATCACTTAGCCCCGAACTCCACTATCAACAGGCACTAGACAGCCATTACTCATTCGTTTACCTCCGAGAGGAAGCCAGCTAGAAATTGGAAACGTCGACGGAATGTTTGCATTTACACGCTTTGTCTTCTTCATATTTCATGAAATAAACAAAGGAGACTTTTTCATTAGAAGAAGACGTTTTCCCGAGTATAAAATCCTTTCAACTTATTTAGAACAAGAGAAGATAATTTTTATGTTTATTGTTTACAACGGATGGATTCCATTGGGCGCTGACATTATCCTATTATGTTTGGATATGAATTATCACACAGATTTACACCCAATTGTCGTTATAATAATGGTTTTATTTTGCTGTTACCATGATCACAACAGTGAATTAATTACGACTTCATTCATAATTCTGTTTTAATGATATAATTACGACATCGTGGGTTTGATGATTTATGCGGAAATTGGTTTAAAAAATTCATTAGACTTGAATGAACGCGAGGAACGAGGCTCATAATACTGTACCCTGTATTACGTCTTCGGTCACATAATATTTTGATGCGGTCATCGAGGTATTTGAAATACAGTAGGTACATAATGGTTAATAAATATTTCAGAGATGCCGTCATAATTCATAAAGCAAGCAGGATGCTAACACTCGTTCTTCAAATGTCCCGCTCAGCTAGTAGTGAATATTTTTATAAATAATATCAACCATGTGCATAGAAATGCTAATTCAATCCAAGTTCAAGATTTTTTTTAAATTGTATTTGGCGTTCACCCCTCCAAGGGAATTTGGACATCTATTTTAGGGGAATTTTGGATTGGAAGGAAAGGAGAAATAATATTAAGGTTTTTAAGTGACTAAATAAGGCGAGCAATTTGTAATTGTGATAATATAATACCTGCATAGCAGTAGCGTAAGTTGCTCTATAACCAAAGGTAGGCTGTGCGTAGAGTTTCAAGATCTGTTAAGATTTGGGCATTGAATATTTGAAAATTGCCAATTTGAAAGTGGCCAACTGAATAAATCAGTCAAGTTCCTTACCTATTCTTTTATGGTACGTTTTTCTTGGGTAAAACACAGCTTTTCAGCCTTTATAGACTGCATATCAATGGTTACACAAGCAAGATTGTATTTAGTATTATTTCTCGATATCCCATCCCATATTACATAATATTTATTATCTACATTATTTACAAACATTACGTTGGATAAGTTCAATAAATATGCTTTCGTGTTTTATTCACTACATCGTAATTCAATGGTCCCCAACATTTTCGAGGTTGGATAAGTTTTATGATAATTTTCATGGGAATAGACTTCTAACAAGAGTCTTATAGAGTTTTGGCGCTTGATTTATTTTTCTTCTTCAAAACTTGCAGAATTAAACCGCTTCATTAACAGATAAGCACGAATCTAGCAAAACCAATTTTTCTTAAGACCAGGATATAATATTTTTCATCCATGATAATAAATTTAAAAATTCACAAATCGTAAGTATTGGGATCGACTAACTTTTACAGAAACGTTGAAAGGCATATTATATAGATCAATTAATTAGACATCTAGTATCTAGACAGGGAAGTGAAAAACCAAAACCATGAAACTCCATTGGTCACCATGAAACAGGCAGCCGCCTTTTTTTATATGAATACCGCACAAGAGTCCCAACTGCTCCCAACGGTCTGGAGACAGTGAGACTATGGCATTCCCAATTGGGGAATGTGGTGAGGCTGAAGGTATTGGGGATGGGAAGGAGAAGGGGAAGAGGAAGGTGGGGAAATACCTGTATATTCAGATCTGGTCACCAAACACGGCTAAAAGCCATTTCAAGCAACGTTACAATTCTGAATGGTGGTCTTTCACCAGGGCGATACTGAGAGTATTTTCAACTCTGGAACGTGGGCAAATATACTATATATTATTTTTAAATTAATTAATTGTGAAACAGCACAAATTAATTAAATAAAATTTACTTGCGCACGCCGGGATCTGAACCCGCGACCTTCGGATTCGTAGTCGAGAGCCTTACCCTCGACCATGGAGGCCGTCAATATGCCTAGTATGGTGATGTAATCTATCTAAATAAAAAATAAATAAAAAGAGTAAATAAACATTATTTATTAGCTAAATGCAAAATTCCTCGCAGGGAACACACACATTGGACGATACGCCAATGGATTCACCAATTAGACTAATAAACTGAATTATGTAAGAGCTAATCACGTATTCCAGTTTGATCTTAACAAACGATAAGAGTATTCACTCTTTGTGGCTCCATCGCAGTTTTCCCGAACCAATATCCCTAATGCGCCTCGCCGATTGCCAATTGGGAAAGTCAATCACGTTGCAGTCGTTAGTACCCGCCGCTTGCGCTTGCATGCTGCAGTGAATGTAAGTCATTGCGTTCATCGCAGGGCGTGGGGAAGATGTACCGAGATAATACTGCTTCTTCTATGACGAAGCAGCAAAAAATTAATATTTCATGATCGTGTCGCAATCTGATGCCCATACGAAGGTTAACGATCCATGTTTATAAGTTTATTAACGTACAAATTAACATGACAATTAAGAATAGAATTATTCCTTCTTTCTTGATTAAGTTCTAGACAAGTTTCATTAATCCGAGTCTAATCAAACCTAATTATATTTCTCCGCAGGGGTTGACAAAAAGGATGGAATGCCACCTAACTTTGTAATTCCATACACTCCTTGATTTATCAGTATACAAAACTGTATAATACGTGTCATCCTAGGGGTACCCAACTTCTTTTATCAACCTGAGCATTATACATTCTTCTCTCACCGTCCATCCGGTCTACACATAAACGTCCCTATTTTAAATTTCTTCATTACGCTTACATCGGCCCTGCATTGTTTTTGGAGCTTCTCACTAGTAAAACGGTCATAAATGGCAATACTGTTTGAAAGGTACTCGTATAATAGGTCAATCTTACATAGTATCGTTTAATAACGTTTGATATCAATGTCCATTAAAATAGTTGTTTTTGTAGTGCGTGGTTATTAAGACTTTAAGATAATTCTTGCGTCATGGAACATTGTTGTTGTAATTGTAATTGGTCGGTAACAACTGAATTACCACGTACGATAGAAAACATTTATTATTTTTACTTCCACGACGTCTTTGTTACACGAATAACTACGGCTGACATCGGATCCTTTAACATTAACATTCATCATCATTAATCATTAACAAGTCATAAAGATATTGAAGAGGAAGTGACTTTTATGCAGATAAATCAATCAATGACGAAGCAAAAAATCACTTTTGCAGTCATCTATCAGATTTAAGTTACACCATTACACCTTACACTATTCCTCCATCCTTCTCCAGTCAATGCTTCATCCGCATTTCCATTTAACGACATTCTAATTAATGTTCCTATGGCACTACAATTTACTGTAATTTACATTCATAATTAACAATCTGCTCTAACTCTCGTCGGATGACTTACTTTCATATTTTGAGGTTTGATATTATGTTTTAATGCTGAAATCTCTAGACTCTTCTTGTTCTGGTGCCTATGGGAATAAGTACTTGTCTCGATTAAAATACCTCGCATCATCAAATCTTTCAAAGACTATTTTCTATAACTTAATCTTCCCCTCTTCCCGATCCTGATGACCACTTCGAATACTTTATTCGAATCTCGATAGCCTTCCCAAAAAAATACATCTTGGATCCTTGAACATATAGGCATCTCGGGAAATGAAATTGCACTCTCTAGCAAAGCAAAGGCTCGTCCAACACGATCATTACTCTCGCCAAATTCATCCCTCTAAACTCTAAAGGCTCTTTTCCCATCCTTGAAGACGGAACCAGCACGAAATGGGTGGAATATTTGGCATATTAGTCAAAGTAAAGAAGCTCGCTATGTATTCGTAAAACTCACAATACCCTACGAGATGTACACATTTTCAACTGTTACTTAAAATCATATAAAATGAAGCTAACTGAATTAATACTTTAAATACTCTAATCATGCGACAAATATACTGTTGTGTACTGTTTATTTATGTTTTTTTAATAGCCTGTATACATAAACCTAAAATGTTCTTTCTTACAATCATGTTCACTGACGAAAGCTATATTAATATTTACTTCTAATGTTTATTTTTTATTATCTGTAATATTATGTAGGTAGGTACTAAACAGCATTGATTCATTTAATGGAACTTGGTTGGTCTAAGATACGTTTTTATTATGTTAACTTTTTTTTATAAAGACTGTTTCCTAAATAAAAATAATTTTCTCAATTCTTCAGGTCGAAGACTTGCTTAGAGCCCGGAGAGGTGTCAATATATCTGATAATATGTATGGTTAATTGAGGAGATACAGACACAAGAAAGTCCGATTTCTTCGAATTAGTGGTGGGAGAAGCGGTTCGGTTTAGTGAACCGGATCACTAAATCAGCTCTCTGTAAAGACAATCCACATGAAAAGATGAACGAAAAAAGTATCGTGTAAGAGCGTCTTAAGGACGTCTTTAGGAGGGTCGAAGGAGAGGGCATGGTGCGGGGGGACGCGAACCGTCGTTCAATCGAGCCGGATCACCGAACCGGTACACTACAAAGAACTGATTTAGTGATCCGGCTCAATAAACCGAGCCGCGTCGCCCACCACTACTTCGAATATCGACAACGATATTGAAATACTAGAAAATTTCTGTAGCACAACTATTATTTTATTTATGTATTACGACGTATATTTTAATGAGATAAAGACAGTTTTTCATAAACTACACAAAACAAAATCACCACAGGATTCATTGAATAATGGATGTGACTGTTGAGATTGATACGAATTGAAAAAGCTCAATGATACATGACAACCTGATCTATTGAAATTACAGCTTTATCTACTAATGAGGAGTAAAATACTGAACGTGATAATTAATTTATTTGTATTCAATCAATTAATTTGTATTTAAACATCGTTTAACACTAACACCATAGTGACACCAATTGATAAAAAAAACATCTCGACTTTGGCTGCAATCCGGATGACGTTTAAAATAATTGACCAAGGCCGGAAAATCAAAATAAGGAAAAAGACAAAGTTAATTTGTTAATCGGTGAAGATAATGTAGAATACTAATTTAATTTCAGATTGTGTAATGCCAAAGCATACCATTGCTTTGTGTATCTGCCTTACGACAGCTATAAAGCATTTTTTGTATGACTCAACAAACAACACAATCTCCATGTCAATAGACTTGTTATGCAACGGAAACCGATAAAATAGACATTTTATAAAATATATATAAATAAATTTATTTTATAACTCTTAGAAAAGCATTTAATTAGGTTTTACCACAACGCAGTGCTTCCATAAACACTGGGATAGAGGTAACAATACATAACCAACTCCACAAAAAATAAAACAAATATTGCTTTAAAACAAGCCTGAAATATTCATTGGAGTGGTAAACAATAACAAACAGAGACCCTTTCAAAAAGCACGCCTTGAAACGAACCCAAATTATTTATTTATAATTTCATCTGTTTCGTTAACACTTTAATACTTCCTATTCAGTGTTGTGAGTTAAACAAAATTATCTCAGTGGTTAGTTTGAGTTGGCAACTTTGGCAATTTAACGTAAAGTCCCCGGTGGCCTTTTGTGTTCGCGCAGCTTTTATTATCTCGCCGGCCGGAGACGGAAAACGGTTTACGGTACCGTATAAAACGACCGGTTATCGAATTATCGGAATGTCTCAATTGTAATTATGATGAGGGATTACTAAACGAGTTCTCGGGATAATGAGATAATCGAAGGTACGATTAAGGACCCAGGTGGAGGAAGCACTCAACATCCAAAATCGTGTCAGATATTCAGTGTTAAAATGTTAATTAAAATGTTGGCAAACATTGGGAGCTTAAAGTTTTATAGACAAAATATATCCACGAGTCAACGTATTTTTTCACCCAAATCGCCTTTCTCCGTTATCTAATTTTTTTTTTGTATTATAACAACTGAGGCATGAATAATGTAAGAGATTATGCAAAGGATGGAAAAACTACGTGACAGACGTAAAGTTTGTCTTCCACTTGGGTCCTCATTTCCAAAAGAGACGTAAATAAATGAAAAGGGTTGAAATTAGGAGTGACCTAGTTTCCCTGTTTCCATGACCTGAGAATAAAGTGACATTTTTTATGAAATGTTTCGAGATTCATTTTAGAAGGTCGTATTCGTTTTTTTTCAGAATAGAATAGTTATTACAATTGAAACGTATTAATTAAAAGCAATGAACCATTGTGCGAGTAATGCAGTCCACATAGTAAAAAAAAACTGGGTAAGAAGGCGCCCCGGCATACTTGGCAAAACATGATGGTGGTGTCCAGAAAAACACAATATGATGATAATAACCGATGGCGGTGGCAGCTACACGGTGATCGAAAAGGCACGTAACCCATCAAGTCGATGGCAGTTTCTTCTCGGCGCGGCTTATCATATATCTATTATGTAGTCCCGGGCAATCCAAAGTCATTATTCGGAAATTGAGCGGCTTATTTCCGCAGTGAAAATTGATACAAGAAGTTACGTCCGCTCGTGGAAAATAGAAAATCACCTCAAAGTACATAGCGAGCAAGCTTGTGAAAATAAATGCTGCCTTTTAAAGGGAAAACACGTTACTCCGACTAAATACCGCCTTACTTTAACAGAACTTTTATAAGTGGCTGTCAAAGTTTTGATGGGGTTTACTTACGGCAGTAGACTTTCCTATAATGCATTTATTGAAATAAGAATTACTCGACGTGTCTAAAGTTTCCAACTCAAAAATTGTATTTCTATAAATGCATTTTTATTTTGTTCGGGCGATTTTCATCGCATGTAATCCATCAAGATTATAATAAGCCTAATGGTAACCGACCAACTTGAATACAAGTTTCCATTGTTCCGACAAGGGCAAGGAATGTCTAAAATATTAATTACAGTCAACAATTTAATTTATTATAAAGCTCATTTCCAAGAGGGATCATTATTTAAACAGATACCTAATACCTTCGCTAAATGTAAGCAATTGTATAACTCTATTGAAGCTTAAATTTTCATGATTTACGTAACCGAAATCAAGTGGTGGTATTATTTTCTTAGACTACACAATATTTTTAAAGGTTACAGTGCATGAAATGGAGAGGAACAGGGGACATATAAAATGCATTTCAAGCTCAAGTTAAGCATAGATTCCTATGATAAACCCATACGTTTGATACATAAATCATCGCTTCCGCGTGAGAGCTAATCGGGAGACCAGTATAGTCTTAGCACGTCTTCCGGCGATACAGTCGGGACGTGAGGCCTGCTTTGCGCAAAGCTTACTCGACAAGAAAGAAACCAGCCACACTGTAAAATAAATCTACATTGCTAATGCCGCTGGACCTGAAGAAATGTTATAGGTTATGGGACATTCATCTTATCTCTTACTTCCCGGATAGAGAGATTGTTGAAGTTTCGGGAGTGGGGTGGTCACGTTCAGGCCGACTAGCCACCGGGCGACCGGACGAAGTTGGCCAGCGGACCGAAGCCCGGACACTTCACAACGAGTTGGCAGTTAGAAAACTTTAGGAGACATTTTCCATGTCAAGTATCTTTTAGACTTGAAGAAGAGAAATTTCAAGTCCGTGACGAGGCATCGGGGTAGCGAATCTGTACAAACCGCAGCAGGAGGGAGGGTGGGGTTCTGATTCAAGGTACGACCGGGAAGACAGACGACGTGACATAAAACAAGTACGATAATGAAAACCACCTAAAAAGGCTATAAACCCACCCCATTTTATGATTAAAACCTCGCTCTTCTTAAAGGACTTTATAAAAAGAAATCGCAATATCCGTTCAGAGCTATTTTTTTAGATTTTAAGCGGGAGTATAAAATTGGATCATGATATTACCGAGAATTTGATAACGAAGGATGTATTGAACGTAAACAAAAACAATAACTTAGTAACTTGATTGCTTTTAGATTCCCTGAGAAATGGCTACAGCTTATAGCCTATCCCCTGTAGAATTCATCAAAGATTTATCTCACACATTCAAATGATCTCGGCACTGCAAACCTTCTCCTTATGTGATTTCCCGCGGGCAAATTATCCCTCGATTTCCAACACACGGAGCCCTTTCGAATCAAATAATCCCTATGAAACAAATATTCATGATAAGTCTTTTTATAGATGTTAGTTTGTATCGCCGGAGTTTATATTTCACTTATTAATCAAATGACGTACTTAGAGTCTTCTCTTGACATGGGAATTGATATTTCAAAGCTCCACAGCTAACGATGGTTGATTGACGTTACGAGCAGAAAATAATTGCGGAAACCCAAAATATCCAGAAAGAAAAAAGAGCACACCGTTCGAGATGTTTTTATTTTATTTCAGCTTTGCAACTGTACTTTACTAAGATTGCCTGAGAAGTGGTTAAATTTTCATGTAAGGACGAAAATAAACAAATTAAAATTATATTATATTTAACCCTATTTGATCAGCTGAGAACAAACAATTGAGAATTGTAGTTGTAGGCGAATCGGAACCGGAAATTCTAAAAGTTTGCGTCAAACTTTGAAAGATGTAACTTTTTCGCAGCAGATGGTGTTTTTCTCATCAAAGGTTCGAGCTCACGTGTAAAAACGTTATTCCCAACTCCCCTGCGAATAATATTAGTCCTAACAAACGTTTATTAACTTGGGTGAATGATTTACAAAACAACCAACACGCTTCTTGAAACAAGACGTGAGAGGTGTTTTGCATACCAAATGAACGATGTGCGTAGACCTATCGATTGAAACGTGTACTTTGTAAAATCGAAAACTCGCTTTGATTTTATTCCACCTTAACCCTAGAGTGGAAGCGAGGAGTAAAATTTTATACAGAGGAAATTTTACGATTCATTGTATAGTGGGAACTATTGAGTGAAATTTACCGACCGCTTTCTTCGAGATATGCATTCCTTGAGTTATTTCCTCAGCAATGCGTTTCTCTTAGTAAGTTAAATATTTATATACAGAGGAAATTTTACGAATCATTGTATAGAGGGAACTATTGAGTGAAATTTACCGACGCTTTCTTCGAGATATGCTTTCCTCGAGGTCTTTCCTCCGCAATGCGTTTCTCTTAGTAAGTTAAATATTTATATACAGAGGAAATTTTACGATTCATTGTATAGTGGGAACTATTGAGTGAAATTTACCGACCGCTTTCTTCGAGATATGCTTTCCTCGAGTTCTTTCCTCAGCAATGCGTTTCTCTTAGTAAGTTAAATATTTATATACAGAGGAAATTTTACGATGCATTGTATAGTGGGAACTATTCAGTGAAATTTGCCTACCGCTTTCTTCGAGATATGCTTTCCTCGAGTTCTTTCCTCCGCAATGCGTTTCTCTTAGTAAGTTAAATATTTATATACAGAGGAAATTTTACGATTCATTGTATAGTGGGAACTATTGAGTGAAATTTACCGACCGCTTTCTTCGAGATATTCTTTCCTTGAGTTCTTTCGTAATCGCAATATAATAATAGTGATCGCAATATATATTACCATAAACGACAAGAATTAATAAAAGATAGGACAAAAACGACTTATTTAAAATGAAAATAAAATATACTTCTCACTTCCATTGACCGTTAGAGTGCGGTGCAGCGCTATGGAGCGGTGTATTGCAGTTGGCGTATATCTTGTATACTATATGGTATACATTGTATTAAATAACAAGTCACTTTGTTTTTAATCCACTTTTATTTTATTTATTTATCATTTGTCGACTAGTTTCGATTCTGCCGAATCGTCTTCAGGACATAGAACATACTAATTAAATAACAAGAGTGTGCAGTATATATAGGGTGAAAATGGGGAAAGAGAGAAACAATATTAAGAGGGAGACAACAATAGAACGATAAAATAAAAATAAAAACCTACAATACCAAATACCTAATTACATGTACGATGGGAAAAAACCATGAACTCTTGTTATTTAATTAGTATGTTCTATGTCCTGAAGACGATTCGGCAGAATCGAAACTAGTCGACAAATAAAAAAAAAAGAAGAAAAAAAAAGTGGATTAAAAACAAAGTGACTTGTTATTTAATACATCATGTCAATCCACAATGTGTTTGCTTATTCTGAAAATCTATATATATTGTTTGTCCTGTTATAATACATTAAAACGATATATATCACCATGTCAGATCTTAGTTCTATCGCGGATGATGTATCAAAGGACGACGAGAGTACGGATGGTGAGCCCTTCGATCTGGTAAATGGCGACAGTGATGACGGAACTGCGATTATTGGCCATCGCAATAATAGAATGCGAATAGAAAGTGAATTTTCCTCATATGCGCCCGCAGTAAGACAGGACTATATGACCTTTGCACAGGAAAACACAATTGTGAAGCAACATAATTTTCTTTCTTTTCCCTATTATATATTTAGTAGTTTTAATTTGTTTATTAGATGCATGGGATATAATTCTTTTTTACGTTTAATGTCTAAAAGAATCTTTAAGTTTGGTTGATATCTGTCCAAGTTATTGCATTTTTAGTTAATATCATACCTATTTACTAATAACACAAATTATCAACGGGCTAAGGGAGAATGCTTCCATTATAGGGTTAACACCCCTGAGTTTACTGTAGACTCTGTAGAGTGAAGAGTGTAGGTTCCAGCCTCTCGGCGGCATCGTATCAAGAATATTCGGAATAATTTACATCTCGGATGGAGGTTTATTTGCATTTGTCTGTCTGAACGGAACACCGGGAGACACGCGCTCAACTTATAGCGGAAGTATCATGGAATCCGTCAGGGCTAAATTAATCTAAAAGTCATGATGTATTATAACCTCGGTGGAATATTGCCGAGAACAGTATTACTCTAGTTTGAGGGGAAACCACAAAATATTTTTTAAAGCAAAGCATTAAGATATTAAATAAATTGGATAATATCAAACGTTGTTTTTTTTAAATAAAACTAAATGCAGCAACTCTAAAAAGTAAAGAAAATGGGTTTTTCTAAAGACAATCTAACAAATAATATACACGTTATAGTAATAATAAGTTTTTATTCCAGGATGCGGGGGGTTGACACAATCCCACACGTCTCATATAGTCAGTAGCGTGCAGTGCTATTTGACCAAGGGTAGGCTGTAGCTTTGCAGGTGTTAATAATCACCATTCATCTACATTCGTCTTAGATTTACACGGTACGCAGAAAAATACATAATATTTATTTATTTAAGCCAAAATTGGGCTTTACACATTTCCAGTACGCACATGTTATTTACTAATGCTAAAATGATAATATAAATTCAAATAAAAATATCATTGTGTTAATTTTTAGTCTAAAATATTATCACAATGCAGTTAGACTCTCTCATAATGTTGTTGATCGTTTATCAATTTCATTGCCGGTTAAATTATTCACCAACGGGCTACCTGTTGACACATCGGTTCTCGTCCGATCACCGAAGTTAAGCAATATCGAGCGTCGTCAGTATTTGGATGGGTGATCGCTTGGGAACGCTGCGTACCGTTGGCCTTTTTTTATTCAGCAACGATAAAGGTTACATAGGCGCCTAGGGACACAATTATTTAATAATAATAATACTTGATGATTTGTATAGGGCCGTTTTTGTGAAAAATCACCTCAAGGGCGCTGTACAAATACTACTTGCTAGGGTTTATCTGATTATGTACATATACAGAAAACATACTTACCTGATAGGGCACTCCAGATTAAAACGTTAAATTACAATGTTTTGGGCTGAGATGATGTGACTTTGCACGCAGAGGACACATATAATAGAAAACACTGCACATTGCATAACATTGAAATTGATGTTTAAATCCTAATTGTCATTGATATTATATACATTAGAAGGTTATTGGCAAAAGAAGAGTAGGTGCTTATTTGAAACATGATTTTATTTCAGATTTTTGATAATAATTAACATGTGATTTATAAAATAATAAATAATACGGAAAGCAAAAAAATATATCTAAAAATAGCGTTTTCATTACAAACCTCGATTCATAATTAATTTGAATGAAAATATATTGTTTTAATAAAAAAATAATTTTGTATTGTTTTAATAAAAAAATAATTTTGTATTGTTTTAATAAAAAAATAATTTTGTATTGTTTTAATAAAAAAATAATTTTGTATTGTTTTAATAAAAAAATAATTTATTTCTTATAGGTTAAGTTACATTTCAAGTATTTAAGAAAAAAATAAATTGGAAGGTATTCTTGGTCATAAGATAAGTTCTTGCGTCTGATAAGGGAGCCACGATTCTTACTTTGGTGGGTACCCAATTAGATTCAATTTATAAAATGTTTCGTATAAAATATTTACGTATATAAGTTTTATTTAAAGAAGAGTTTACTTGTACTGATTGGTCATTAATACAGCACACTTCAATGGGGAGGTTATTGTATTTTTTTTTATGGCTTGATAAATATAATGGTTTTGCATTTGAGTTCTTTTAAAATTAGGAGTTATAAATTGGTTTCCATTTCTCAAAAGTTTGTAATATTCCAAAGTTTCTTAAAGATTTTTCCCCTTTACACGAATTACTTTTATGATGATTCTTTGTGAAACTTTTACTGAATTTAGACTATTTTTATAAGATTCTCCCCGTATCTACATATTTTAATTGTAAGATTGAAGGCTACATCACCATTATTTTAGACGATATTGATTAGCTCATTAAACATTTTCTAAAAATTAACGCATTGTGCTCATAAAAAATAATTATCGGTGGCACTCTGTCTAAATTGTAAGGAAATAAATACTAAAGCTGTGCCTGTTTCATACAAAACTTAATTTTGGATTCGAGGAAAAAATACTGACCTAAACCTAATGATCTTTTTTTTCACCAAAAAGTACAGTGAATACCTAGTACGGATTAGAAGTAATTTATTTATTTTTGTTTTACATTATAAAATATAGGCCATCAAAGGAATTGATTTTTAGCGATTTTAGAGGCACCTCTAACAATTATTTGGGGACTAACGGTGATTTAAAAAAAAAATTACCCCTTCTGAAAATATAATGAAATATAAAATTTAGTTTTTTTTTAAATTAAAATAAGCATTATGGTGGACTTTAAATTAAATTAAAACGACCAATTTACGTTAGAACACAAATTTACCGTAAATTATTTAAAATATCGACCCGAAAAAATGTTTTTTTTTAAATGTTTTGTTTTTATATTTTATTTATTTATATATATTTTTTTTAAATACAACAAACCCGCAAATAATTTAACAAGTTGCCTCTAAAATTATGAAAATTATTTTTTATTTAAAACAAATAAAATACTTCTCATACGTACTAAATATTTACTAAACCTTTAATTAAAAAAAAAAAGTAAGTTATGTATGAAACAGGCAGTGCAGTCGTTCCTCTTAACCCTTTGCTACCAGGGTTAATCCAAATTAACACGAACTTCTCGATTTTTTTCCCCGTAGTTAGGTAGGTATAAAGATTTTAAAGTGTCAAATTATTGTTTTCTAGTAGTTGGCAATCTTCTATATACCCCCTATTTTTTCTGCAAGGTTGCAATCCCTATTTCTGCAAAAAAAACAGCAAACATAGTGACAGCTCCTATTTCGACGGTCATGCTCCATTAGTTTTTATAATAATTTTATTAAGGTTACCTGTATATTTATTCATCGTACACTGTGAATGATTTTTCTTTTAAATAAAACAGTTTCATGTATGTTATGTTTTTTAATCCTTACTAATAAAAAATAACCATTTGAGGCTTAATAATAATAAATAACAAAGTATTATTTTTAATGTATTAAATACTAAATAATAAAATAGAAAAACACCTAACTAATTTATTATAGGTATAAATATATATATTACGGGTGTTATAATGACCAAGTCAGTTTTTTCAGTTTAAAATTGTGCCGATACGTTTTTAATACCGACAGAATAATATTTATATACAACGGAAACTGAGCTACCGTGTGAATCGAACCCGTGACATCGAATGTACGTGCCGTAAATTGGATCACAGAAGCGGTCGGCAAGAACACCGATTAGATTAACTCCTAGGAAACGCAGTTGACAGCTCACCTTCTTCTCACGATGATTTATTCCCCCAATAGATAATAAGCCAAGACGAGGAAGAATTTGACGAGTTCGGCAGAAGCGGGTGGTGAGCTTTTGCTTTGGGCTCAGAGGTCGCAGTTAGAAACAGCAACAGTAGAAGCTGTTAAGGTTTTTTTTCACACACAATTTAAATGTTATGTTAAAGTGGGAAATACTCTCAATATTACCCTGGCGAGACTGCAATTTTAAATGGTAACATTGGCGATATTTGACACAACATTTCTCCTCCTCTACATCTTCTCCTTCCAAGCATCCATTTCCCCTCGTTTTAGAGAATTCCGCAATCGGGAGTCCCATACTCTCACTGGCTTTATGCCGTGAAATTCTTGTTCGGTGTGACATAAAAAGACAAAATACCCGACAGTAATTATAAGAGCTCACATACTTACATGCGGTTCCGATGCGCATAGCCTAAGAGGTGCACTCAACCAAAAAAATGACATATTACCCCATACTGTAATTAAAAGCTATAATCA
Organism: Halesus radiatus; assembly: GCA_022606495.2. Taxonomy (NCBI): domain Eukaryota; kingdom Metazoa; phylum Arthropoda; class Insecta; order Trichoptera; family Limnephilidae; genus Halesus; species Halesus radiatus. Next base: position 56,816 of record JAHDVE020003634.1, on the reverse strand, counting down.
AGCTTTCCTCATTAAGCTGGTTACATACAACATAAGATAATATCATTATATATATGTGGGGGTTACTCAATTGTCACAGATATATCAGATATATACCCGTGTGTGTGTGGGATTGTATGGTGAGCGATATCGAGAGATATGCCACGCACACATTATATTAACCGTGTGTAACACGCATTATGCATATAATACAGACAGATTACTCATTCACTAGGAATTATAATTAGTATTGAGCTCATAAACTGAAATCAAAGCACAGGGATCCTTATTGTTTACAAATCAGAATATCTAAAAAGCTCCAAGAATAGATTATAAATGAGTGGGTTTATCGAAATTAGAAGATTACGCGATCTAAGGATTCGCGAACTCTCGAGAATCAAATCCGCAATTCGAAGTAGAACTTGGGAAGCCCGAACTACAGAGAATTATTACGAATTTCACCTTCAAAAGTCCTCGAGGACAAGTTGATTGTGGTGGAGATGATTGAACTGTCTGAAATGTTAAATTCAACGAAGCGGTTATCACCCTCGATAATGGAATGCTAAGTAGGCAAATCAACCACGTTCATCGTTCGCGTTCACAGAGCTTTAAGTTACCTAATAAGTACAGCGAGAAAAATACTTTTAGCTTTTTTAATGCTTTGAAGTATGCAAACTTTTAACGGATTACTTTGCACTCAGTTAAATCTGTTTTTACATGGTTTTTACTGTAAGACTTTATCACAACCTTTTTGTCAGATGAGAATAGATTATATTATGGAAATTCACAATGGAAATATTTGTATTATTAATATTTCGTAAAATATAAACATAAAATAAAACAAATTTGACTACACGGGAGACTTAATTAGCTTCCCTGTTGACTTTACTTTACAGGGTACAATAATCTTCGGTTGGATGCCGAAGCACCGTAAAAATGGGACGTCCAATTTGAGAAATCTCCTGTTATTTATCATCATCAGTATGGGCACGGTTTTAGTTTAAAACTACAAAAACATGAACGCCAAAAATATGCATTCACAACTAAGATATTATCTCAGACAGGATCGGAACTCGGTGTATTTTCATACTCAAGCGTCATTTTCAATAACACAAGCATGATATTATGTTTTGCAAAGAATTCACAAAAAGCCGAGACGGTTAGAAAATGGGTCAGCTTTTAGCAGTTTTCTTATTTATTTATCAGTCTTCCGCTTTCAATTTAGCTGCCGGAAGTTGCGGGGTGCTCCGGAAGTGAAGGTGGTTGTGTCGGTTGAGGGGAGGCAGGATACATGCTTATCGCAGGCCATCTTTGGAGAGCTCGCTAAACTGTAAACGAATGAGACAAGATCATTCTTGATCAAAAATTCTTCGTTAGTTAAAACCTATATTGGTACGTAGATAATACATGTCTGGATAAAATCTTTAGAAATTCTTTGGCAAAATACCAGAATATTTTTACTGACGTATTCACGTTTCCGACCTGATTTACCCGACATTTTTCGTTGGTCCGTTATCTCCTTCGACTACTTTTCATAATTTCCCATCCAACTAAAATACAGTTCCCGGTACTTTGGTAGCCTTCGCACATTAAAGAAATTTATGTCGGTCAAAGTAAAAAATAAATACCAAAGCGAAAAGAGGAAGCTGGCACGAAAAAAATCTTTACCAAGCGGAAGCAAACAATTTTAACAGCACAGAGTGGTATTTGGATTTCACTTGAACCCGGCAATATAATTTTAACCATAAAGGAGAACACTATGCGGTAAATGAGTGTGTGCTGAAGACGCAAAAACTCTATAAAGATTAGTTTTGGCGTCATGAAATTTTCACAGCTTCTTCTGTCAATGCAAATACATTTAACTCGCATAGTAATTTCCACCACGAATTATGGAGATTTTAAATATTTATTGAACTGCCAAAAAGCCATACTGTTTGTTCCATATTTTTCATTTAATAGCGTTATAAAATGTGCGAAGACGAATAGAAATATTAGTATTTTAGGTATATCGATTTAAAAAAGATTTATTTGACGAAAACATCCCAGATTTTATTTTGCTGTCCGAGCTAAAACAGTATAAAAATAAATCTTTCCAAGAGCAGCGCTCAGAATCAATTACTAACATTTCATCTATAGAAGCGCGAGCGCACAGAATCAGAAATCAAACGTACAAAAGATTAAAGAGAGAGAGAGGAGAGAGCAAATAGGCCACGCCGAGATTTATGGCATAACAAATCGACCAAAGTTTTTTAATAACCTTGTAACATAATGGGTAGATACCAAAGATACGAAACGAATGATTCTCTTTCAACACACTTAGTAATTTCACCAAGCGGGGGCGATTCATCATTCAACACATTCATTAGAAATTAATTAGTTGATTTTCTTCATAATAGGTATCTCCATAATGTGATTACATGAGTAATTAGCAAAGAGACTGCAAACCATATAAAATAAAACGAAACCTTTATCGCTAGTTGAATAGGCGAATTAATGTCACCGTGGCTCGTTCGCTCGTACTCTCGTCTATAAAGCATGAAAATTTCCCACACCAGTTACCTAGTCACTCGGTCAACCATGTATGGGCTCAGTCGGATATCCAAGTGGTAATAGAAAAATAAAGTGTTATAATTTAGACGGTGGTCGGCGGGGAGAACCGTTTATATTATAAGCAGCGCTTTCAAAGAAATGGTACTAATTAAAATCACATTCTTGGATTTCGTAAATAAAAAATATTTATAATTTCTTCAAAGGATTAGTATTCACTTTGTGGCGTCATTATTAATAAATAAATTAAAAATTACTTTGTATTCACCACTTTATTAATATATATACTTATAAACATGTTTCGAAAGCGATGCTTTCCTCATCAGGAATATATAGAATAGTAAAAAATAATAATGTCAAGTACCGACAAATATCTATATATATAAAAATCCGTGTAAGTTTGTTTGTTTGTCCTCGATGTTCTCGAAAATTACTGTACCGGTTTCGCTGAAAATAGCACAGTTTGTTTTTATTAGTGTCGGGAAGGTTTAGAAAGTAGTTTGAATGAAATCCAATATGTAAAACTGTTGCTATAACATTTTAAAATTAGTATGAAAAACGTTGAACCCGCCAAGTTTTATTTAGGTTAGTTAACCCATAGATATAAATAACACTCTGGTTAGCCACACATTGCATATTCAAAAGAAGGTTTTTTATTTGGGTAGAATATTTTCAAAATGGAAAACACGAGTAGGTACCTACTTTATGATTTAGATATATTTTGAAAAAAAAAAGTTTGGAATGTAATAATATATTCAAATGAATTTTTCTTTATTTGGAGCACCTTAATGAAAAGCAAGAATTCACAACTTCATAATTTTAATTTTAAAAAAATCCCGAGCAAGGCCGGGTACACATCAGCTAGTTTAATATAAAAAAATATATTTAAACCTACTAAATTCTTTTCAAAATAGAACAAGATGTACTTGTAATTATTTAACGGTGAAATTCCATTTTAATATGATTTTTTTAAATTACAAAACTCTTGTAATTCTCTTCCATTTGTTTATTTCAGACCGGACTGGTTTCACCCTATCACAGACATCTTCAGACTGGTACAATTTAAACTAAATATATGGTACATATAGTATTTATGTGCATAGTACACAAGTAGGTACATAAATACTATGTATATACGATAGATTTAGTTAAAATTGTACCAGTCGAGTAAATAAAGAGATTATAATTAACGTGTCTTAGGAATTTATGTAGAATTTTTTTCAATTGAATCTGAAGGTATGTTAAAATGGGGGGATCAGATCGAGGAGTTATATTCGACTTGATTTCGAACTAAAAATGTTTAAAAAGTTTTCATGGTTAAAATATTCCTAAATGCCCTGGAATTTCGAAGAATGAAGCCAACCATTTTCATTCCCTTATTTGTAATCGCGATTACATGGGATATAAAGTTTAATTTACAGTCGAAAATTGTGTCCAGGTCATTAATTTCATCGACAGAGGTAAGGGTTAAGTTATTAAGTTCATATGGATAAATAATTGGATAACTTATTTCGTAAAATCTTATTATAATAAAAGAGAACCTAAATATTTTCTTCAAGAAATAACAACGTTTCTAGTAGTCTAACGGAATCTTCAGAGGGTCAAATAAAATAATGAATTAATTACTTATAGATTACGATTAATATTGCTTAATAAGAGTAACTTTCTATAGCGCAGTTTTGCGAAGGTTCACCTAAAGTGCGATTTACACTAACTAACCTAACCTAATATAATTGTAAAATAACTAATATATGCAAATCAAAACTATGACATAAAATATTCATGAGTAGCAGATTCACTTAGATGCACAATTTAGAATAAGCGAGGGGTATAAATAATCAAATGTAAAGTACAAATATCAGAAGAGCAAGAAAATCAATTGTTAAAGTAATAAAAAACCACAAATAAATACCTACCGATTCTGATTACCAACTTTGAGGATATTACACTCTAGGGACGATTATGCGCAGCCAGTTAATTTTATTTTATTTTTTATTTAAATACCATATTTATAACAGCCTATCACTATAGGGGAATACAAAACTGCGCTACAAAACCGAAATGTTATTATTATTATGTTTCACCTAACTGATAACGCGGCGTTGTGGCTTTCAGACCAACCTGTCAGCTGAGCACGTTTATGAAAATACATATGGCAGCGCAGTGTTCAACACCAATTGTACTCAAGTTCAGATAACCGGTTAGTTATTAATCCCCACTGTGAATGGAAAATGCCATGTAAATAGAAAACGCGGAAAATAAGCACAAAGCTAAAGCTCGAATTGCATGAAGTGCGAAAGCTGCTTTGAATGAAAAATAATACCAAACATGTGTGCCTGACAAAAATAAACGTACGTATTCAGAAGCATTGATCGAAAATGGCTGCATCAAGCTTTAATTTTGTTTAGAAGTAAATGTGACTATGCATCCCTTTCCGCGAAAACATTTCCTCAAAAATATCGGTTTCCAAAAAATTATCGAGTTCATAATATGAAATTCACTTCCTTAACTATCTAACTATCACGACGTTTCCCCGCAGGGGTAGGCAGAGAGGACGGACCGCCAAACAAGCATACACTTCTTGCTTCATTCGCATTCATACATCGTCTCATACATTCTCTTCTGTTATTTCGACTTCTGACATGGCCCGACCCGAGTATTTGATTAACTTGATCGTGCCATGTCTTCCTCGGACGTCTCCGGCTTCTTCTTCCATTCGAATTCGCGTCAAATACTCTCCTTACACTCCTTTCTTCGTTCATTAGCTCTACATGCCCGTACCATGTAAGCGTCCTTTTCTTAATCTTGCTCATTACGCATACATCAGCCTTGCATTCTTTACGAATTTCGACATTTTTCACACGATCATAGATGGTTTTACCCACACATTCGTCTCAGAGATCTTATTTCTACAGCATTCAGTCTACTTTCATCCTTCCTCTGCCAGTTCCATGCCTCATTGCCATACATTTCCATTCCTCTCTGAAATAGTTTTAACCGAGCTTTAAATACAATTTGTTCATTTTTGTTTTATCGTTCTTCAAAAACATTATTCCGTTAAACTACAATTAAGTAGTTGGTCAACAGTATTGACAATATATTAACATAGCGTTCGCTAAGTAATGGATTACATACACAAAAACATTATCCCGTTAAACTACAATTAAGTAGTTGGTCAACAGTATTGACAATATATTAACATAGCGTTCGCTAAGTAATGGATTACATACACAAAAACATTATCCCGTTAAACTACAATTAAGTAGTTGGTCAACAGTATTGACAATATATTAACATAGCGTTCGCTAAGTAATGGATTACATACACAAAAACATTATCCCGTTAAACTACAATTAAGTAGTTGGTCAACAGTATTGACAATATATTAACATAGCGTTCGCTAAGTAATGGATTACATACACATAAAAGAAAAGAAAAACGATTGCATTATTTACAAGGTGAATAATATATTGGGGTAAAAAGGTTTTAGCGATATAAAATATGATAATAATAATACTATTTGGATGATTTGTACATAGCCGTTTTGGTGATAAATCACCTAGAGGGCGCTGTACGAATATTTTTTATCCCTAGGCTTTAAACTACGTTTTTTTTATATGAATACCCCACAAGAGTCCCAACTGCTCCCAATCGTCTGGAGTCAGTGAGACTATGGCATCCCCAATTGGGGAATGTTGTGTGGCTGAAGGTATTGGGGATGGGGAGGGGAAGGAGAGGGGAGGAGAAAGGTGGGGAAATACCTGGCTCTATTCAGATCTGGTCACCAAACACGGCTAAAAGCCATTTCAAGCAACGTTTCAATTCTGAATGGTGGTCTTTCACCAGAGCACTACTGAGAGTATCTTCCACTCTGGAACGTGCGCAAATATAGTACATATTATTTTTAAATGAATTAATTGTGGAACAGCACAAATTAATTAAACAAAATTTACTTGCGCACGCCGGGATTTGAACCCGCGATCTTCGGATTCGTAGTCGAGAAGCCTTGCCCCTCGACCATGGAGGCCGTCGTTATTATGGATAATCTATTATGAAAACTTATAACTTAAGGCAGACAGATTGCATCCACCGTCAATAACATAAAGTTATATGTACACTGTATCACCAATGGGGGTGATGCTGCGTAAAAATGTACATGTGCACCTAATATTACTTTATCATCCCCAATGAAGATTAGCTATAAAAACAACCTTCGGATGTAAGGCATCAATATAACAACTCGATATCTATTAAGACGTATCAATAACGCAGGTACAGTAAAATTACACAGAATGCCAATTCTATTTCTAGAGATGAAACAAGGTTAAAAATATTTCAGACAGCTAACTCAATGATATATAATTGAATCACTATACAAGTGAAGCTTTGATTGAATTCAAAAACCCAGACCTACCCGTACCTACGTACGACTATTCTTGTAGATATAAAGAAAGAATAATTATCTAAAAATATCCGCATAAAAAAAAACTGTTACATTTTGCGACACATTTCATTTAAATTTAAGTAACGTAACACAAGTCCGAATTTGGTAGATGTTATTTTTTATATTTGTTAATTACATTTTCTAATCCTTGGATTCCCTACAAAATACAAACGTACAAACATTCATCCGAATCGGACTCGTAGAGCCGGAGAAAAGAAACTACCTAACCCCAGTTTGCAATTCGTCATACGTTCTATTAGTAAATAATATAGCACCCACAACGCAAATCGTGCTGATAAACCTATTTTGATCTGATACGTGTTGGCGATAAAGGTATTATTGTTACAACATTGTTGAGTACAACTCAACAGTGCTGGCACCAATTAATGCTATTAATTCCCTCACAATAGAAACAATTAAAATAAATTCTTATTAACATTTAAAATTTATCTAAAGATTTATTGACTTCAGAATGGGTCAGAATGGTTCAGAATTCAAATCTTCTACGTCACCTAAATTTATTAAAATTATCAGAACCTAGATAATTAAAGACTTAACTTCTTTATACAAAATTATAAATTCAATTATTGACAGCCCTGAACTATTATATTTAATTTGTTTCAATGTACCACGTAAATGAACATCGAGGGATTATTTACTTTATTATTGTGACAACACTAACACTGCATCACAATGTATACTCCCGTTCGCCGAATACGGAATTTAGGTAAAAAAAAATTACAAAGACACTCAACAAATTTGACACAATATCAATAACAATAAATATATATTTTTTAAAACTTTAAAAAATTATTTCGGCAAGTAGAACAACAGTCTAATTGAATAAATTACCCAATGTATCAATTACGTATTAATTATCCTATGTATTATTAAAAAAAATATTCCGTGAATTTAATGTTGATCATTAAAATATCTTCATTATGTACTAACTTCTTCTTCGCTTCTGATTATTTATACTTTTGCCATGGCATTGTTTATATACATATATGTATATCTTAAAAAAAATCTTTCTTATGTTTTTATTTGAATTTATATTTACACTGCTGCATTAATATACCTATGCGACTGTACTGATAAAAAATGTTAAATGTGTGAAGCCCATTTTGAATTTTTAAAGGCGTAAATAAATAAATGACCGTGTGAAGTGAATCACCAGTCTCATGCGGCACAAAGATGACGCAGATTAGGTATGTTACACACGAAGTAAACTGAGATCCTGAGATACTTGAAAAATATATGTACTGTAAGTAACGATCAACTAAGATTGCTAGAATCGGGTACATCAAGTGTTATTTTAATAAACCCTTTGCTACGACCCTCGGTTGAGGACGCAGTAAATAATTATTCAACTCTTGCGCGGCGAGTAATGATCAAGATCTCTTCGTATGGGTAGTAGTGTGTCTCTGAATATATCTGCAGATGTAATGTATTGAAGATCTGCAGATGGTTGTAGATAGTTATGTGTTGAGGTAGTAGTAGTAGAAGGTGGAAGTTCCGTAGAATAACAACTTATATATTTTATACGATATATATTTATTTATAGAAGACTTATAATATTTGATTAACTTATAAGTACAATATAAAATAGACAATGACAATAGTGAAGAAGGACAGCGTGGAGACTGTACTTCGAGATGTTAAAATGTGAACTGAGAGGAACGGCTTGTTCCCGTTTATATAGTATTCTAGTATCCCGGATTGTGGGAAATTTCATAGAGTTAAGCTCAATGGCTTGCGTAACAAATCGATAATGAGTTTACTTAATTGGTTTTCTAAAATAATGCATTTATTTGAAAACGCCGAAATGCACAAAGAATTTACGCTTGATTTAAGCCAATGGCAGGGATTATAACATTATGAAGGGTTGACGTTAATGGCGCTTGATTTATAGCAAGGGCTGGGAATATAACATATCTCCCCCCATAAAATGAAAGCAACGATTTTTTTAAGCTTTAGTTGCTGTAATTATATTTTAAATTATTTTCGTTAGAAGATAGAACTTGAAGAGGTACATCTTCATTTTCGTGATCATTCAAATTTCTGAACGTCATCGTTGGTTGGATCCTTGTAGTGGATCGTCTAGGATTATTGCATTGATTATAAATCCTGACACAACATTTATTATCATCATCATTTGGAAAATAAGAATTCAATATTCTAAAGAATCTACAACATTTCAATAGTTTGTAAATTACAAAAATAATTAGAAAGGTAGACAATGTACAAATAATAATTTGAAACATTGATGAATGTTTAACTATAAGAGGTTTTGAATTATATGATTTTAATTCATCGTTAAATTGATCGATTTTATGTGATGCCAAATTTAGGTCATCATGTTGCAAGTTTATTAAATTTATGGGATCAAGTTCATTAAGAGTTTCATTATATTTTTTCATATTGCAACAATTGTCATCAACAATATTTAAAGTTGAAACAGGGTTAACATATTCAGTAATGATATTACTTTTAGTAATCAATTGTGTGAGTCCTGCATAGGCTCTACAACTTGAATTTAAAGTTAATATTCCAGTTTGGAATAGTTTAATATCAAAGATCTTGTTTCTATCTTTGCAATCGATAGTTATTTTAGAAGGATGAGAATAAGTAAAAATCCATTTATTATTTCTAATAGGCTGCCATAAAAGTATGTTGCCTTTAATGATTCTACTGAAACATTCATTTGGTATTTCATTAACATAAGCAGACAATAAAATCGTCTCGCATATTGGATCGGAGAAAGTGGATAACACATCTAGATCCTTACATATAAAATTTTCATTAGTAATAGTTTTACAATTATTCTTAAAATTATCAAGATACACATAAAAGATTTGTCCTTTGTAATAGCTAAGTATTTATGCTTAGGAATAATTAAGGAAAAGGTATTTGGGATGTCAATGTTTGGAACAGGTAGAGGTACTACATGAAAAAGGTTATATTCTTGCGATGTGACTAAAGGTAACTTCGTTATGAAGATAAGTTTACCATCAATATAATATGCAATTAAATCTGATACATCGATTAAAGAATGAATATTTTCAAGTTTTAAAGATAAAGGGAATTCTTTTCCGCTGGGTAAATTTTTAATATTAGAGCTAAGTTCGAAATAGAGTTGTTGAGGAGTAATTATATCTGGATGTAAAATTCCTTGTTTAGAAAATAAAATAGCATTGATTAAAGAATCAATTTGTTCATAAAAGTATTCCGTTGTTTCGAATAGAGAGTTTGTTTGTGAAGTAAGAATGTTTTTAATTTCTTGCATGTTCATTTTATCGTGATCTTCCTTGAAGTAATTATTTATTTTTATAATATTTTTATTCATAGTATATTCGTCATAGTTAAGTTTAGCAAGGGTAATATTGAAATTTGTAAGAGTTGATTTTGTGACTTGTAATTGATCTTTCATGAGATTATAAATTTCTTTATCATCTGACATGACGCGTTCAATCGCATCATCATAATATTGGGCATCTTCGGAATCTAGAGTTCCGAAAACAGCTTTGAATATTTTTCCAACACCATCGATTAAACCGCGTTTTGCGCGTTGGTTGGAGACAAGGTGTGTTATTGATTCGTGTTTAACTTTACATTTCTTTATGATGTTAAAAACTGGTTTTAAAAGATCTTTGCAATTGTCGTTAGGTACGTATGATAAGTATTTTGAACATGTGCTTTTAGTTAAAACATAATTATCATCTAAAATTTGCAATTGTCTAGGGAAGGTACTGATATTAAGGTAAGTAATAACTTTCCAATCGTCATTATATACTTTCAGTTTTCCAATTTGATCAAAGAAGAGTCCGTTTCCAGTGGTTATTGGTTGGACGTCTTGTGAAAAAGTTAAAATTGTCTTGAAGGACCTGGAACAGGAGAAGAAGCTCGATATGGCTTAATTCTGTTTACATGGAATCTTTTTAGTGAATTATTTTCCAATTTAATAGTAACATTTTGATTATCATGAACCTGTACAATCTTGTACGGTCCTTTCCAATTAGGAGTAAGTTTTTTTACTTAAAGATTTAGGTTTATTAGTATTTTTAATTAAAACTAAGTCATTAATTTTATAAGTATTATTTGATATGTTTCTATCGTAATATTTTTTGAAGTTTCTTTAGCATGTCCGATTCTTTCACGGGCAAGTGATCTAGTAATAGCGAATTTATATTTTAATTGATTAAGGTAACTTTCATATGTTGGATTTGAATCTGGGTTTTCCAAAGAGCTTGGCAAGATAGGTTTATGTCCAAAGACAAGTTCATATGGAGTAAATTTAGTTGTACAATGTGTACTTGTATTATATGAAAACATAGCTAAAGGAATATAGTCGTCCCAATTTGTTTGGTCGTTATCTATATAATGTGTAAGGTAATCTTTTAAAGTAGAATGAGAGCGTTCCAATGCTCCATTTGTTTGTGGGTGATACACAGTTGTTTTCAAATGTTTTATTTTAAATAGTTTTGTAAGATGTTTCATTAAATAGCTTGTGAATTGAACACCTTGATCCGTGAGGATTGACTTAGGTATTCCGTAGTGAGAAAAGAATTTAACTAAACAATCAGCAACAGTTTCTGTTTCTGTAGAGCTAACCGCATAGGCTTGAGAGAATTTAGTAAGGTCGTCTTGGAAGGTGACGATGTACTTATTAGATGAAGCAGTTTCGCTAAGTGGTCCGACTATGTCGACCGCGATTTTTTCGAAAGCTTCTGTAGAAGTCGTCGTTATTTCCATTGGAGCTTTGTATGCTCGTCTATCAGTTTTATTTTTCTGACAGTGGATACAATTTTTAACATAATTTTCTATATCATCTTTCATTTTTTTCCATCGGTATCTTTCTTTGATCCGACTATAGGTTCTGAAGAAACCTGGATGTCCGGCCATAGGGCTATCGTGACATTCCTTTAAAATTACGGGAATTTGTGAAATTGAAGGGTTTATAATTTTATTGTGGTGAATGTTGATTTTAATTTTTAAATTTCTAAAAGATATTGGATGATTTCTTTAATTTTTATAAAAGGAATAGAATCAAAAGGGTTTACAAAGTTTGGTAACGTAATTTCAGTTACATGTTTTTCAATGAGTTTAGACTTCAAGTTTTTTAGTGTTAAGAAAATATCTTTAGGAGTTGCTTTGTCGAAATAATGAGTTTTAGTAAAGCAATGAAAGTAAGATTTTTTATTATCTAAAGATTTGGATTCATGTATACTATATAAAGTTTTTGGTAATTCTAAAAGTTCATCAGTGTCTGAACAGTTTAATAATATTTCAGCACAGAAAGGGTTTTGATCATCTAGATCAGTTGAAGTTGGATATGCCAAATTTTTAGACATATTATTAATAAAGAATAAATCGAGTTCATTAAAACTAAATATATTTGGTTCATTATTATTTGAATAAAATCTTAAATAATTTTCGTAAGTGTCGTTATTAGTATTATTATCTTCTAGAGGTGATGTACTATCATCAAAATTATTTTCTATTTCTAAGTTAGTCGTTGATAAATTATTTAGACAAGTTTCTAAATCATCGACATTTATTTCGTCGAAACATGGTTCATTTAAGAGTTCGTTAATATCTGGAGAGGGTGAATTTTCCTCTTCGGTTATCATATTTATAGGAATACGAGACAAACACTCGGCATTAGAATTAATTCTACCTGGTTTGTATTCAATTTCGTATTCGTATTCTTCTAATTTTAATCGCCAGCGTAACAGTTTGCTACTGGGATTGGTAACATTCATTAACCATTTTAGTGGTCTATGATCAGTATAAATTTTAAATTTTCTTCCAAAAATATATGGACGGAAGTGTCCAACAGCCCAAACAATGGCTAAAAGTTCTTTTTCAGAGGTACTGTAATTACCTTCTGCATTATTTAAAGTTCTGGACGCATAAGATATTGGTAAATCTTCTCCAATTTTTCCTTGACTCAAAATTGCACCTATTGCATAATTTGAGGCGTCAGTAGTTAGAACGAATTCTTTCGTGAAATCAGGGTATTGTAAGATAGGATAGGAAGTTAATTTTTCTTTTAAAGTATCGAAAGCATTTTGCTGTTCGGTTTTCCAATTATATTTTACGTCTTTCTTTAAGAGACTAGTTAAGGGTTTTGTAATTTTACTGAAGTTTTCAATGAATCTTCGGTAATAACCAGCTAAACCTAAGAATGATTTAATTTCTTTAGGATTCCTGGGAATAGGAAATTCAGAGACTGCTTTGATTTTATCTGGATTAGGAGTAACACCTTCGTTAGAAATTAAATGACCTAGATAAGTAACTTCTTTTCTCATGAAATGGCACTTATCTGGTTGAATTTTTAAGTTATTGTCAGCAAGTCTTTGAAATATAGCTGTAAGTTTTTTCGCGTGATCTTCTATAGAATTTGCATATATAACGATGTCGTCTAAATAAACGAAACAATATAATCCTTGTAATCCAATTAATGCGTTATTCATCAGTCTTTGAAAAGTCGCTGGAGCCGTCTTCAGGCCAAAAGGCATACGGGTATATTCATAATGTCCATTGGGAGTTGAAAAAGCAGTTTTTGGAATATCATCTTCATGCATAGGAATTTGATGAAATCCACTTACAAGATCTAGTGTTGTGAAATATCGACAATGACCTAATTGATCTAAAATATCGACAATGTGAGGTAAAGGAAAAGCGTCGCCCGCAGATACATCATTGAGCTTGCGATAGTCTACGACTATTCTCCATTTAGGTTTTCCTGAAGAATCATTTTTCTTTGGTACAACCCATATAGGAGCTGACCATGGTGAAACACTAGGTTGGATAATACCGTCTTGTAACATTTTGTCTATTTGTTTGTTAACTTCTTCTTTATGTATTTCAGGGTATCTATAATTTTTTGAATGAACTGGACTTTCAGTATTTGTTATTATTCGATGTTTAATAGCATCGGTTGCCGTAAGTTTGTCGCCTTCGAGATAAAATATTGAATTATAATCGTCACAAATATCTAATAAAGAGTTTATTTCTTCCGAGTTTAGATGATCGATACAAATTTGATCGCGAATTAATTTTTTACGTTTTTTACCATCTTCATTAGAATTTTGATTAAAATGGTAAACATTTTCTGGAATAGGATCTAAATAGATTTTCATATAATTTATATCAACATATTCGTCTGTTGAATTTAATATAGTACAATACGATTTATTATTCGCATTTACTTCAGTTATAGCATTAGCTAAATATACACCTTCGATAGGTATTTTTACATCAATTATCCCTTCTTTAATTTCAGGGTTTAAAATATCAACTTGTATAAGAGTTTCTGATCTAGGAGATAAAGTATATATAGGAGTCAAATGCTCATTAGGATCAGAAATATGTAATTTTATACTAGAATCGTTTATTCGTAGTACATTATTTTCATAGTCGATTTTAGCATTTTTGCTTTCAAAAAAGTCGTTCCCCAAAATTCCATCGTATCCAAGGTTTAAAAATTCACTATCCATCACGTGGAATTCATGAATAATAGTTTCATAACAGAAACTTAATTTAATTAAAACAATTCCATTAGATTCAATCGAAGTTTTCGATCTACTTATGCCATTTATCTCTATAATTTTGCCCGAATTTACGGAAGTACCTTCGCCAAGACAGTGAGTCTTGATGAGGGATACGGCTGCTCCTGTGTCGACAAGAAAATGTCTTTTAATAATAGTACCATTTGAAGGTATTTGAAAAATCACATGACGCAACGTATCAGATTGAGATGGCGAATAATTAATAATTTTATTAATTTTTAATTTTATTTGATGTTAATATGGAACGTTCGAATACTCCTGAGCCTAGCTCGTGACTTACAATAGATCGGCTCGCGGATCTACTGCAGATCTGGAGTTTAAATGATTTATTTTAGAATCATTTTTCCTTGGTAGGGAAGACGAATTGGGAGTTGCAGAGATGTTAGGATTTGGATTTTCATTTTTTAATTTTAATATTCTGCAATCCTCTATTAAGTGACCAGGTTTTTTACAATACCTGCACATTTTATTATTATTTTGTCCCGAATTTGGACTAAATGTTTTATTATAGTTATTATTATAACTTGGTCCCGAATTTGGGTTATAAGATTTGTTAAAATTATTATTATTATTTTTTACGAACATAACTTTTCGTTTATCGAAGTTAGAGTTATTATTTTGATTTTTATTTTTAAAACAGTTATAATTATTATGTCCCGATTTTCCACATATCGTACATGTTTTTATATTATTATGACTGTTTTTAGAAGAATTCAAGAGTTTATTTATTCTTTCTTCTTCTAAGGAAATTGTGAAAGCTTCGTTAAGGTCTTTCGGATTACGCGATCGCAATATCGTTGCGATAGATGGGTTTGTTCCGTACATAAATGTTTGCATACCAAGTTCTTGTATGCTGGCTGTTCTGCCTAACATTTCTAAAGGATCTTTATTATTTTGGTTAATTGATACTAGAAGGTTTTTAATGCAATTTTCAATTCGTAAAATATATTGAGATACGCTTTCGTTGTGAAATTGTTTACAATTTTGTAACTCAAGTAATAAGTGTGCATAATGTTTACGCTCACCAAATGATCTTTTCAAGAGATCTTTTAAATAAGACCAACTATTGGTAAGATGGTTGGCACAGATAACTTCTGCTTGGCCTTCCAATGAAGTTAAAATGAATAACAGTAAGGTATTTTGTTGATTAGGTGCAGCTAGCGCCACAGCTCTATCACAATTAGTTAAAAATGCACAGAGTTTATCTCTATTTTCATCGTAAGGTTTAATAAATTTAAATAAAATAGGTAATGGTAAAATTGTTTCGTGTGAGGAAGAAGTAGTTGGTATGTCATTCATTTTGAAATGATTTTAGTATTTATTCTTAAGGAAAATTAAATTTAATTTTACGAGAATTAATTTAATGAATTTTTAACTTTACGCGAATTAATTGAATTAATTTTTAATTTTACGCGAATTTATTAAATGAATTTTTAACTTTACGCGAATTAATTGAATGAATTTTAATTTTACGAGGATTTATTGAATGAATTTTAATAAAATGTAATATTTGAAATTGTTAAATTTATTATTACGCGTTGTAAAAGAATAAGAGTATTTACTTTAAAAGTAAATAAATTTAGAAATTTACTAATACACGGTTCACGGTGTATATAGTGTGAAGAAAATACACTAATTGTCAAAGTTGAAAGGATTGGGAAAGAATAGGATAAAATTCTATTGGACAAAAATTTTTATGTACTCACAGTAGAAGAAGGACGAGTTGCCAATTCATACTGCAGTGAAGTGAAGTGAAGTTCTTGATGTTCGTCGTCGGAGTTGACACGATTGGATCCTTGGCTGCTTGAAGAACTGAAGTTCACCGTAGATGTTGTTTGTCGCTCGAGGCTTCCCGCGATCTACGTTGTTTTGCCGGTTTCTTCTCTTCTCCAGGTTACGTCGATGTTGTGAGGTTGACTTCAGGTTGAGCCGTCCCTGCTTTCCGAGGAAAGATTTCTCCGAGGAGAATATCCGCCAGACTTGTCGTCGTTGTCCTGATGAAGATGGAGTCTTCCGTCGTCACAGAAGTTCCTTTTTGATGAAGCATGTAATCAATCTGCTATCCCGCTTCTGACACCAATTTGCTACGACCCTCGGTTGAGGACGCAGTAAATAATTATTCAACTCTTGCGCGGCGAGTAATGATCAAGATCTCTTCGTATGGGTAGTAGTGTGTCTCTCTGAATATATCTGCAGATGTAATGTATTGAAGATCTGCAGATGGTTGTAGATAGTTATGTGTTGAGGTAGTAGTAGTAGAAGGTGGAAGTTCAATACAACTTATATATTTTATACGATATATATTTATTTATAGAAGACTTATAATATTTGATTAATTAACTTATAAGTACAATATAAAATAGACAATGACAATAGTGAAGAAGGACAGAGTGGAGACTGTACTTCGAGATGTTAAAATGTGAACTGAGAGGAACGGCTTTTTCCCGTTTATATAGTATTCTAGTATCCCGGATTGTGGGAAATTTCATAGAGTTAAGCTCAATGGCTTGCGTAACAAATCGATAATGAGTTTACTTAATTGGTTTTCTAAAATAATGCATTTATTTGAAAACGCCGAAATGCACAAAGAATTTACGCTTGATTTAAGCCAATGGCAGGGATTATAACATTATGAAGGGTTGACGTTAATGGCGCTTGATTTATAGCAAGGGCTGGGAATATAACACCTTCTCAAAGCAAACAACAATGTTGCGCAACTGGAAAACATTCATTCCTGAAACTACTTTGGTAACTTTTAGAAAGAATGACATGTATCATATTTTAACTGTGTTATCATTTCTACACATGGTAGATAACTACAAGTGTAAAAAAATTCCACATAAACTTCATAAAAGAAGTTTTCATTTGACTATAATTGAATCTCTTCAAAACCACTGTCGTTTTTAAAGTAATATCTCATTTAAGTAACAGTAAAAAAATTACCAAAAAAAAAATCCAGCACGTATCGTAGGCATACAAATCAAATACGAGAAATGTATATAATGATTAGAAATTAATTCAGATGGGAGGGGTTAACTGAACTCGCTAAACGTTAAAAAGCTATTAGAAATCAAAACAGATTAAAATATTTTTATCCTACCAGAAAGGAAAGATAATAAAATAATGGTAATGTAAAAACAGCACCATGAGTGGTTTTGCGATTAGGGGTTGGGCGGACCTAAAGCCTGAAGTTCTGGAATATTTAAAGGAGACACGTACACTAACTGGAAACTTAATTTCTCGAAGGGGGCGAGAAAACTTAGACCGGGTAAAATATGTATTTTCACGGTTGCCATTTGCATATTTTAACCTTCGAAGAGAACTATGCTCCAGAGCAATGTTTACCGCTCAGAAAACCTTTCGAGTGACACCGATTTTGAAAATTACAATAATTTAATACGGAATGGAAATATGCTACAACACTTGCAATGGAAAGGGTTATACCACTTGGGTAAGTATGTAGTAAAAGTATGCACCAATAGTATCACAAAAAAAACATGAAAAAAATGACGATACATTCAATACAATTTAGTGAAAAAGGAAAGAAAACAAAACAATCTACTATACCTGTATCTTAAAGCAGAAATCTGATTGTAAGAATCAGTGAAAAAACATTCGAACGGTGAGCTCTGTCGTAATTACAAGGTCAAAGCTACTATTTTCAGATCATTGTATTTATTGTTATATTTCATGGAGGTTTGACAGGTTTAAAAAAACTGTCAAACCCTACAATACGAGACGCCATAGTATTTTTTTTTTACATTTTTCAGTTGCTTATTTCATAGTAGTAGTAAGTACAAGTCAATGATATGAAGTCATGTTTTGAGACGATGAGACAAAAAATATTTTCACGGTTGGAAACGCAGTAATTTGGATTCGGAATCAGAAATCGTATTCACAAATAATTAACGTGATTGCCTCTGCATTGCCAAAATCAAATCATAATTACATTTGACGACGAAGAAAATAAAATAATTTAGGTGACTGCTACCATACGGCGAAAGTCGTAAATTCTGCGTAAATCGTTAATTAAAAATAATTACAGCGATCGTGCAAATGATAAGAACAACGGTTAGCTCATCGCTTTGTTCCCCGGCGGTATTAATACACAATATGACTCTTCGATTCACTACTTCCTTCCGGTGGCGTTAACCGTTACCGGCTCAGTTCTAACTGTCGTCATAGGATTCTCGATGTTCAAGCATGCATGACCGTGTGATGGTACAAAATTACCACTTACCGTCGTTACGCACCGGGCAACCAACAAACTTTGCTGTTGAATTATTCTGGTATTGACCGAACCACCGAATGGACGACGCGATGCAAGCGGTACCAAGCGCAAACACGATCATTCCTTTGTTGAAGGGAATGGGGAGACAATAATAGCATGCGTGTGTCAAAAATATAAAGCATACAAATGGTTGACACGATTGGAACAATCTAGAGCCTCGAGTAGTTTTGCTCTCATAGTTGCGTTGTGTCAACCTCTTTTCACACAGTTTTGTTCTCTGTTCAATTTTAATGATGTCGTACCACAGATCAAATAATACATAGAGATGCCCTAACACGCAAGGGGAAGAAACAGAAATATAGGGGCGGGGGGGGGGGAGGTAGGCGTGCCGCCAGCATAAATAAATTAAATTTTGCCAGTACACCGACGATATATAAAGATTACATTCTTTACGAACCTCTTCCACTTATTTACTTATTACTTTCGACCTATTTCACCTTACCATTTATTAAATGTTTTCGACATATAATAAATATAATGTGTGTAAGTAAGTCTGCTGCTCGTGAATATTTTAAATGGCAGTTTTATTTTACATAAATATATATTTTTTTAAATCGCCATTGAGACCAGAACCCGATAGAAAAAACGATACAGAAAAAGATCTGTGGGATTTTGTCTAAAAAGCAGAAAATCTATTTGTGTGTGTCTCACTAAAAACATGCGAATGATTTTAGCTCTGGCGTCATGATACTTGCAAAGCTTTTCCTCTCAGAACTTATGGAACTATTCTCAGCTCGCAACGTTATTTCCAATCTGTTTAACTGTCCAAAAGTATGATCAATTTGTTTGATGACTTTAGCCGTGTTTGGTTAGCAGATCTGAATAGCCAGGTACATCTCCACCTTCCTCTTACCCATCCCCATCCCCTATGCACTACCGCACCACAACATTTGGGATGTCTTAGACCCACTAGCTTCTGACGTTTGGGAGCAATTCTTGTATGATCTTCACATTTAAAAAAAAATTATGTCGATACCAGGTAATAACAATAAAAAGCATTTCGCATATAATTTCAGTTTCGATATTGCTTTCCTGCGTTTGATATAACGTTCGTGTGAATAATAAATTATTTGTAGTGAGTTGTCTTTTTGCGTTCATTAATTATTACCGTGTTGGTGGTTATACCGTGTGGTTATTATTTATTTTACAGAGCTATCCATGCACGGCGTTACAGAGTTTTAATTAAATTTGATGAATAGATTAAGACCCTCGATTAGCCAATAATTACCCGATGATCAGAACAATTAAACAGTCCAGATGGGACCGTCGATATGTAATTAATTAGTATTCAAGCCGTGTGATGTGCCACGAGCAATGTGCAATATGTGCTCACAGTGCCCGACAATTATATTACATTTCATGCATGATATACATCAATTGCAACGATCTAACCCGGTGACGTTGTACAAAATGCAATATCAATCAGCAGTGTGGATGTGAGAATTCATTACGGATTCATATTATATTTACGGAAGCTATTAAAACGAGAACCAAAATTATAATCAGTCACGTAAATAATATTTCGAAAAGAAAATGAGCAGCAGAAAGCGATTTTTTTTAATACGATTGACGGTCTTAGAAAATAATTTCTGATTAGGTCGCGACTGAACGGTCGATATAAAATTTTCTATCTTCTTCTGTTTCATATTTTCATTGTTAGATTATTGATATTATTTTCAATGAAGTGTAGAGCTTCAATAAGTTATATTTATTTAAATTAAAGATCCTCATCCAGCTTACAACGTTACTTTTTTAGAGTATCAATAACTTAAAACAATTGTGATAGAATAAGATTTTTTTAAGACATTCGGTGATCAAACTATCCAGATAATGGTAGATTTTTTATGTTTAGTTGCAAAAGACAAAAAAAAGGTGGTATTAATTTGGTGCTCGGTTATACAGGACACTGTCTTTCACAAAAACTTTAGGCCAGTCCACTTGTACCATGTGGTTACGCATCGTCCCGCTCCCGCAGTATTAGGCAGTAAGGAATGTTGCGAGGGGCGGAAATTTACCGGTAAAGTGTGAAAGAAATACTTTTTTCTTCTTTTAATTTAAAATATATGTTGCCGGCGACCTAAACAACACAATTTTTCTTTACTTCAAATGATTTCAGAAATCGCAGGTTTAAACGTGTCCGATAAATCCCGTATCCTGTTATACCCAATATAAACCCGTAACATATATCAAATGCATCGATCTAACCCACTGCGGTTGCATAAAATGCACCATCAATCAAGTTGGCGTGAGTGTTCAGTAATAAATGATTATTATTGACGGGCCACGGTGGTGCTTTCTACTTCCACATGGCAGACAAGTTTACAAATTCACACCGTTCAACTGACGTGCAACAAGTTCATTCTGAGAGCCTTCATTCGCACGTAGGTGATTTTGACACGCGGAGATGTTAAGACTTTAACTGCCAACGTCGGGACTGACGACGTAAACAATGACTTATGCAAATCTTCCCACTCCTTTTCGCCTTTAGTTCCTTGGCATCGTGCGTCAGTGGTGATCCAGAACAGTGATCAGGCAGTCGGTACTCAATACGTCACCGAAGAAACGACTTGTGCATTTAGTAAGTCCCACGTCATTGTCATGAAAGTAGCATTTCTTTATTGACCGCTAGATTAGCTTGACCACATACTAATTTCTCTTCACGCTATAAAAGTATTAAAACATGCCGTTTCATTTTTCCTTGTGGCAATGATACTATCCGTATTGCCAAGATGTACTTATTGATATCATTGACGTGGAAGGAAACGCTAAAAAGCAGTATTTAAATTGTGTTCATAAAAAAATCAATCACATATCCGACGAAACAAATATGTTTAGTCAAATGACAGCCTCCACATCCACATCGTAATAGTTTACGCGTTCGGCTTTGAATACCGAGGTTGTGGACTCGACTCCCATCGAATTGAAATACAAAATGATATGGATTTTTCATTGCATATTTGACGTCAGAGTAGTTCCTACAACACATGAGATTTCCAACAAAAATTCCTAAATAAATCGAGTTCTTTTTATATCTCTGTCTGTATGATATTTAAATATTGATCCTGGGTATGCCCTGAAGATATAGACTGAAGATATTATTTTGGCCACAAAAACATGTTTTCAATTTTCGACCAATTTTCAAATTGTATTTTTGCCTTACAGGAAAAACATGTTACGAAAATCGAAATATGGTAAATATGGAATTAAATTAAGGTAGAATTTCCAACAAAAAATCATTTTTGATCTTTCAATGAAAAGAAAAAACAACTAATATTGTTATTTTATTTTATTTGATCTTACGCCCAGCGGGCTTTAACATAAATTATAAAAATAAAAAAAGAATGTAATGAGCGATCGAAAATTATACAAAATGTTTTTTATATCATGTAAAACGAAACATTACGTTAAACAATAATTTTAAAACATGTAATAGTAACATAAAATAAACTAAAATAATATTATAACACAAATCACTAACGCTATAATAATTTGTGGGATTCAGCAAAGTGCTGAAATTACGCTTTATATATAAATGGAGTCAGTAAATATATAAAATATTTATTGAGTACATAGTAAATATTTTTATATATGTAGAAATATTGTACGTGTTGCAGAAAAATGTTGCATTTTGTCTTGTATTCTTCGACGAGTCGTCGGTACATGGAATTTAATAGTGGCGACGATGGAAGGGTGTCAATTAAATGGTTAATGACTATATTTATAATGCAACCAGGTCTGAAATAATTATCTTGTCAGACAGCGTAATTAGATGCAATCGATTCATTCACAGAATAAAGAATTCTTTATTCTGTGAATTCATCAAACTTTCGTAAATTATATTTTCAATTGTAATTTGGAACTTAAAATCTATATTAAATTAATAATAATCAAATGAAACACTCAAACTTTGTTTACAGCATACACTTGCCCTGAAGATGGAACGGTTGTTCCGAAACCAGTAGTCGTGTAAAATAAATGTGGTTAAAACAAAGTTTGAGTGTTTCATTTGGTTATAATGGATAACCACAAAATGATAGCTTCACACAATAGTATAAAATTAAAAATAATTATAATTTCTTCAAAAGATTGGTATTCACTTTGTGGCGTCACTATTAATAAATGAATTAAAAATTACTTTGTAATCACCACTTTATTAATATATATATATATATATCAGCATGTTCCGAAAGCGATGCTGTCGTTATCAGGAATATACATAAAACTATAAAATAATAGCATAATATTTTTTTTTTAAATAACTATCTCTTGAATTTATTTTCATATTAATATTTTTGATTAACAAATTACCTACTTTAATCAATTTGTCTATTCTTACGTTATTGTGTTCTACCATATGTTTATCATTTGTCTATACTTGACATTATTATTTTTTTAGTATTCCGTATATTCCTGGTGGGGAAATCATCGCTCTCGAAACATGTTGTGTATATATTAATAAAGTAATTATTAATAAATATTTTTTAATTAATTTATTAATAATTACTTTGTTTAAAATCGCTATATTTTTACGACTCCGCAAAGTTATTTTACATCATTCGAAGAAATAATTAAAATTTATATACTTAAGAAATCTGTGCTGAACCAGTTCTATGTTGTGAAAGTGTACATACAAAGGGAAACGGTGAATTATATACTCCACATGACTTCTAACTGCTTTAATTGCTATATTTTTGATAGCTCATTATATTGTTCTAAAAATCTATGTAAAAGCCCGGATGGAGGTATAATCAAATAAATAAATAACAAATGAAATGTAGAGTAAAATCATTCATATGTGAAATATTATGATGAAATTATACCCTAATGAATATAATTTCATCATCAAAATAAGAATTTCCCGATATCCTTAAAAAATCCCTAACAATTCCCGGTTCGATCAAATTTAGGCGATTTTCACGACTTTCCCGATTTTCCTGATAATGTCGGTCTGCGATTTTCTATTATTTGGCGTTATGATTAACGGGCCTTGCACAAATGGCTTTACAGCTGTTGAAGGACTGAAAAAGAAATATTCTCAAAAAGGGCAAACGTATTACTTATTCATGGGCGACACGTGTCGTGTCGAAGGGTTTAACGAAATTGTGACTTGAATGGTAAAAATATTATTTATGGAAAGTAGTGAATCCAGGGAGGAAAATAATATGAAAGGTACATAGTAGAGGCATAAATAAAATTATATTAGAAATTTTCTTGGCGGTTGAATTAATAATCTAAAGCGATTTTTCCCTAGCGAATGTTTGAACATAAATAAGATTTTTATTTAATTTATAATAATAACCTAAAAATATGATTTATTACAAGAAAATTTCCCTTTTATTATAAAATATGTAGTTAGCCACACATATCAGATTTATTTGTGAATTGTATGACTTGTACCTACACGTGCATTACAATAATGTAATATTGTTCCCAGATGAATTGCATACAATGAGAAGAATTTAAATTAAGCGGGCTAGCATCGCATAACCAAGTTCTGATGATGACCTTGATTTATGATTGTGAGTCACAGAGGAAGGACGAACATAGAAATAACGCAGTGGAATCGAGAACCCCGAGGTGTATGTGGTGAAACTATATACGGCCGAAATACAAACGAAATGGATGTGGAAATGTTTTGAATAAAATTAAGAAGGGCCCTTAGATTATTGGACACGTAGAGCGCGAATAGACGAGGAAAGAGTAACAGGATAATATGACACGCAAGTGGATGGAATAAGCCGGTGACGTCTCAGGAAGGCAATACACGATCAAGTTAATCAAATAATTAACTTGGGTCGTGTCAAGAGAATAATAAAGGAGTAATCGTATATATGAATGAAACAAGGCGTGTGCGCCTTCACAGAATTGCTGGCGTTCCAACGTCCAACCCTTCTGCCTTTTAGTTTCAAATGTTTTTTAATCTATTTCTTTAATAACTAACAGCCATCACGCCGAGGAGGATGAATCGCCAGACAACTCTGTCTTGCTACACACTCCTTGCTTCATTGACATGCAAACATCGTCTCGTACATACCTTTCTGTTATACTGACTCTTCACATGACCGGATTAAATTATTTGATTAACTTGATCGTGCCGTGTCCTTTCTCAGGCGTCCACGACTCCTTTTTCCGTTCACATTCGCGTCATATGCTCTCCTTACTATCCGGATCTCTTTATTACTTATATAGCTACTATCCGTGACTATCCTACTGCCTTTCTCTTGCGTATGCTCGGAATGAACCATTTGAGGGTCAGAAGGGATGTGTAGATTGCTACGCATTTCTTCAGACTGATTCGTGGATGGTTTGAAAACTCGGCTATCATGAAGAGCATTCATTTCTATGATCCCGATGGTTATCTCTGTTACCGACAGCATCGAATGTTTTATTTCCCAGCCTGCAGGACTAACATAAACGGTCTGTTGCTGCTAGTATAGTACCCTATTTTATTTTATTTTTATACACTATGTTTCACTAAATCTCGCTGCATGATATGTACTTATATTAATTCAATTTATTATAAAACGTCATAAAAATGACCATTTTGTAATGTTTTAAAAAGAATAAATAATTGAATTATACTCATTTCTTCGTTCATCCGGTCTACATCTAATCCAAAACCATCTAAGCTATTTCTATTCTTAAAATGTATTCTTTTTATATGGCAGACAGAGTATTGCACTCACCGCTTTGTTCTGCTGAAATAAAACATTATTATTATTATTATTAAGCGTCCCTTTCTTAATCTTACTAATTACGTTTACACCAGCCGAGCATTCTTTCCGAATCTCCACATTTTGAATACGGCCATACATGGTTTCGCCATACATACTGCTTATTGCAATAATATAATATCGCTGGCATAAAAACCTTATTATACATATTCCATAGAAATCATTCAAACAAACATTGCCCAAATCTAATATGTGCAAACGTATCACTATGTTCTAATGAATGCCTAGGACCTGAATTCCCGGCGGGGCGAGAGAAAGGACTCATAGAACAGAGTCACGATATAACCTTAATCCGTGACATAATGTTACAAAATGACGGGGCCCGTGCTAGGAGCAGCGCGGAGTTCGAAGCGTGGGCGCCTCGGGCTCTCGGCGAGATCTTTCGCAACGTCACTCATTGTTCTCCTCACAACGCGGACTTTCTGTGGGATTCAGGATTTAGAAAGATGCTCGTACGTCTGTAAATTCCCGACGGTGCTTAATATTTTTAATATTCCTCAGAACATATTGTTTTAAAATATTTGATAATTTGAGAACTTAATTGTTCTATAAGCACTTTGCAAATTTACAGCATAGGTTTTTAAAAATCAGATTATTGTATCTTTGAAGGAATTTTTATAAATTAATTGATTACTTTCTGAAACAAAAGGTCGATTTTTATGATTTAGACAAACGTGAGGATACAGAAAGATTACAATGGACACCTAACTATCCAAGAAGTTGAGAAAGACGATTTACCTAAAACTGCTGATTAAACAATCAAGTACTCAACTGATGAAGTGTTGTTTTGCAAATAACACCATTAGTGCATTAAGAATAATTGATATTTTTGTAGATTGAACAGCAGAGGATATCCGAGTGAGGAGGACTATGAAAAAAATTCTATAAATGTGTATTTTTTTATATTTATACCTTATCTTAAAATGTCAAAATTATACAGATAAATAAAATAAATAAAATAAAATAAATTATTCGACAGTTGAAATTGATTTTGACATGGAAAATTATTAAATTTGTGATCAGCTATTTAAGATCAACGACAGTGCTTACACCCTGTCTACAGTCTACGCACTGGTAACACAATTCTTGTATAATGTTCTCTTTCGTCGTTTTTTCCTGGTAGTGTTGCCAGATAAAAAAACACTACAATAAAAAATCAACCATACTAAAAAGTTGATTTATCAAAGGGGCAAAAGAACTATCTTTCATCACCATCAACACGGAAGTTGCATATTCTTGTAGCAATAAAGAATGTTGTTTCAACGCATACTCCTGATAAATAAACTTTAATATCTGAAGAGATTCATTAAAAGCAGGATCACCAAACAAACATTAACACCGGAAACGCCTGAATAACCACCAAAAACATAAAAATAAATTCTCTCCATTATCTACGAATTTTAACCCTTTAAACCCTAAGGCGTTCATTGTATCAGCACCATATCCCTGAGCTCCTGAGCAATTTATGACCAAAAAATAATATTTGACTAAAAACGCAATTTCTATCAATAATCAATTATCAATTAGAAAACTATTTTTTTAGTTCATAATAATTGCAGACTTCCGGTAGCAAAAAAAATTATGCCTTCAGGGTATTTGCCTCGCCAAATCAGGCCGGTTTACCGGCCTATAGGGTTCAAAGGGTTTTAAAGCATCTATAAATCAATCTGAAGAAATTGGTCGTAATGTGGTTAGGTAACTTACTACATTAATTTCTGGCTTGTTATAATCCGTTCCGAACACATCTTGTTTACTCCCTATTCTAGTTGACATAATAGATAACAGGAAGGAAAACATTATATTACACATTTTATAAAAATAACAAGATTCTACATGTTATTAATGTAATAATTATGTTTCCAAACGTATGAACAGTATTACAGCTTAAAATACAATTCTTCTATAAGGCCATGACTTGACATTCAGTGCACATTTGTAAACCGAGCGTAGGTACACAGTACTTAACTAATTAACGTCATGATGTACCAACATATATATGTGCTACACGGCTACAGTACACGTTTGCGTTCTTATTTAGATCATGACGCCAGCTTTATTATCACCAGTGGTAATTATTATTGTTTTGACCATAAAGTTCAGACTCCCATATATATATACAAAAGCTCTAAAACTCATCTATTAGATTGGCTGGCGAACATACGTAGACAATATTTCACAGAAAACAAAAGCTTGGTCATGACCACATCAACCGCGCTTATTATAAGCCTACCTTATAATAAATCATATGAAAACATTGAAAAGTAAATGAAGCTCGCTCCCGAAGAAATTTAAATATGCAAACTATGTATTACGGAAGAAAAATAACATAAACGAGGTAATTGAAAGAATTTCTCGGCGATTCATGAAGCCCAGCTGTTAAAAATAATTTTATTTGAATTATTTATTTCACGTGACCGGTACAGGATCGTTGAGGCGGATTTCATGTATATTTAGTAGTATACTTTGCAATTTATCGAGGAATATGTCTTCGCGCAGACGTAAGAAAGAGAAAAATATGATTATCAACGCATAAAAATTCTTAAATATTTCATGAGCATTAAGGGGGAGTGACTGTACGGAATTTGAAATGAAATCAAATATGCAAACATAAAGCCGGTGAATTTCGCCGAGTGCCATATATATATATATACACAAATATAGATACATGTAGTGACTATGATACCAGTATACGGCAGACGGAAGAACGCAAACAGAATTCTTGATGTAGGTAATTAATTCATGGAGTCATCAAGGATATTAATGAACGCGACGTTACGTGTGTGTGTATCTCACTAGACTTGACATTGGATAATGCATGAAAAGAAGTATTCTGTTGCGATTACGAAACGTAAAAAAAAACAAAATAAACAAGATTAAAACGTATAAGAAGAAAAAAAATTACTATATGAATTTAGGAAATCGTTGGAATTAAAAAAAATATTAAAACAGGTTTCATCAAAACGTTAATGAAATTTTTCATAACAAACATACTTCTCAAATACATAAACTCATCCACTTGCTCCAAGTATTCGTAAATTGTACATAAATGTTTTGTTGTTAATAAAAATTAAACTATGAACATAAATATAAGATTCACCAACAAAAAATTGAGAGAGTGCAGCATAAATTTCTTCGATTTATTAATTACAAGTTAGGTATTCCAATCGAAAATCTTAATTATACATTTTTAATGAAGCTACTTAACCTAAGCGATTTATCATCTAGGCGCACAGTGAGCGATTTAGTATGTCTCTTCAAAATAGCAAATGGCAGATTGGACGCCCTGGATTTAACGAGCCTTATTACCCTGCATGTACCCAGCCGTAACACGAGACATACGGCTCTGTATAACAATCCAGCGTCTTCAAATAATTATTTCGAGAACTCTCCTATTCAAAGATTGCACAGACTTGGTAATGAGTTCAGTTCAATTGATGTTTACCGTTACAACACTTTGTCCAAGCTAAAAATCAGTTTATTTGAATGTTTTTATTAAATTTATTAAGTTTTTTTTTTTCATGTGCATCGTTTTTTATTGCAATTTTTATTATGTTATGTTTCTGCAAAATACCCAATCAGGTATAATAAAGGCTTGCTGTTTTATAAACACGTATATTATAAACTGTTCATATTTTACAACGTCATAGTATTTATAAATCTACTGCCTTTATTACCCACCTATTGCGCTGAAACTAGCTACTTAAATAGTATCTACCTTCTCATTTCTTTTATACTTATGTTATTATATAACTACTTCTTATACTCTTTTGTACAACCTGCTGTTATAATGTAACCACAGGATAAACTATTATTCATTGTGATAATTACGCTGTAACTACATACTGTTATATTATATCTACTTACTTCTTTTACACCTATTTATTATTTTATGTGTACATTATTGTATTCCTTTGTAAAACTATGTGATAAATGTATCAACATGTAAAAGCCTTCTAGGCGTGAATAAATAAATAAATAAATACTCGTACATATTATTTGTAATTTGGATCGTAGAATAAAATAAATTCGAATCGGGGTTTTCGAACACGTAGCAGTGAACTCGAAATGTGAACGTTTTGCAACTGAAGTCGAATGCTCCATTTTTGTTTTTAGTACGTTTTGTTTATTAGACCTCGGAGGTCGAGTTGAAGTATACCACATTGTCACTGTTCAAAAACTACATTTTACTGTCTTTAATTTGACCCCGTAAACCATTCCAGCGCTGAGGTAATACGTAATAATGAATGAAAGCAACAAGCAAATACACATACATACATTTTTAAATTTTTTTATTAGTTTCTATTTAAAGGATTTACATGTATGTGACTTGAGTAATAATTTCCAAGTACAAAGCATAATTATAAGAACAGTAAGTAAGTAAAGCATATTATTATAATAAACGTACAAAGTCACAGTATTCACAGACCTCCTCACTAGGAAGAACTGTTCTGAGGCGGCCTGCACTTTTTTTTTACTAAATAACCATTTATCTTAATTTGATTTTATATAGTTTGCAAGTTCATAATCAGATTTATCAGCATGCTTTCACTGTATTATTATTTATTCCATATACTTGAAATGTATGTATTAGATTGATCTGAATGTTTATGTAAATTACACAAGTGTACGACAGAGTGCTTATATTATGTAAACCCCACTGTTGGGGTAATTTTGAGTATCACCCCAGAACAGATTATATATCTATACTATAAACACTTTACATCTAAGTAAATGTAAAGTGTTTATAGTTAAGTGCACTTGGGGTGAAATACCAAAGTGCGCTATAGTGGATAGTCTCATTCCCCTTCTTCTCCCGCCTCAAAACATTTACCAGTGGGGGGTGTTTTACAAACTACGCGTACTGTTAAAAAGGTATGGAAGATTCAATGTTTATTTTTCTGATTTTAATAATCGTACTAAAAATGTGTAATTTAAATATTCGGATACAATATAATTTATTTTAAAAACGATCTAAAAATGGCACCTTTTAAAGCGTTATAGAAAAATTATTCGACGACATAAAAATGCTGTTATTATCGTAATTTTTTTCGATAACACAAAAAACTGGGAAAATACCCTATTTAGGGTGCAATAACCCTACTTTTCTTGTCTTCTCTCTCTAAGGTCAAACCAATAAATGGTGTCGATTTTTATAAATCTAAAATATCTCATGAGGGAAGCTTCGCTTCTGAAACACGTTGATATTTATATATTAAAGAGAGTGTAAACAAAGTATTAAATATTTATTTTATTTTAAGTACTTTTATCTACATCGTGATCATATCACAAACGAAGAATAAACAAAGTCCGCCGACTAAAAATAGGTTTTATCCTCCATACAGTTTATTTTTCAATAAGAGACCGGCTATCGCCCATCGAACACGAATCGACACGAAACAGGAAAGAAACGTAATAAAGATTGATGTGTGTTCTTGAATTACGGGAGAGTTCCGCCTCGGCTCGACGCGCGGCGGCGCCTCCTACCGCAGCACCAGCTGGAACTAAAAACAGGCAGCCACTAGCACCAGCCACTCGCCACAAAAGGCGAATTACAGCCGGCGAAATGAGGCTCTAAATGATTTAACACAACCTTGCGACTCTCCTCTCGCTCTAGCGGTTCACTTTCAGTTTTACGGACACAGACAGACCCTCTCGACGGCGGCGAAAGAGAAAGGACACTACGGTAACCGACGTCAATAAGTAGGCAGTGGCGTTACGCTAAATTTGCGTACTACATCGATACTTCGAAGTGGCAGTCTCGATTTACAGGGTTCAGTTTAACTGGGACGTTTCAAGGACCAACAAGATTTGTTTTTTTTAAAGCAATAAACCATTAGCTTTATTTTGAATACAGTCCTTTTCACTAAGCATAACATGACGCGATGAAAAGAGGGTAAGTCGGTTACCTGCTGTGCGTATCGTACTCGGACTGTTCGACTGCTAGCAAAGGAGAAGAAATCAAAATAAGAGGGCGGGAGGCAAATTACGCGTGCCGCCAATTTAAGTAAAAAGGTTCGGTTTGGTAAAAAAAAAACGAATATTTTGTCAGAGAATTTAATTTGACTCTTTTTACAAATCTTTTATAATTTGCTTACCGCAGTAAAAATCACTCGAAGCAAACGTGGATGGTAGTCAACTAAAATGATGCCAAAATTGGTGTCACGTGCCTTTGCCTCCAGCCGTTGAAATCGTACTTAGAGCAAGTCTATTAATTCTGATGTCGGTGGTCCTACCCATCGGATTATCGACCACCAGCACCCTAAATGCACCAGCTGCCGGATCAGATTTATAAAGCTGATGAGACCGGGCTATACTGGAAATATGAGGATTTACGAGCACGCGGATCTTTTAGCACTGGAAAGAATATTTTGAAGATTTTTGATATGTTTACATATATTACTAAAAACATTTTGATTAACCAGGAAAGCATCGAAATCGGATATTTTTCATCATCTATCCAAGTAAATCGAGAGTCCACTGTATTTTAATTAACCGGCAAATCATCGAAAACGAGATAGTTTTCATCATCTATCCCAGTAAATCGAGAGTTCACTGTATTTCAATTAACCGGGAAATCATCGAAATCGGGATATTTTTCATCATCTATCCCAGTAAATCGAGGGTCCACTGTACTTTAATTAACCGTGAAATCACCGAAATCGGCATATTTTTCATCATTCCCGGTAGATCGAGAGTCTACTGTATTTTAATTAACCGTCGAGAGTCTACTGTATTGGGTAATTTTTAGATACTCAATGCATTGCCGCGCCGTTGCAGTATTGGTGGGATGAATCTCATCGGAGGTGAGTCATCAGCGGCGGTTCTAATAAAATGAATTAATCGAATAACTTGTTCTAAACAACAACTCCAAAGTTTATTCAACCGATACTATATGTAGCAAAACAGCATTATCTTCGCTCTCGATGAGCTGTATTTCATTTATTTATCGAGGCGAAGTGTTTATCAATTCAGAACAGTAAGCAATTTCAACATTATTTGTTCTGGTTGTTTACTGTTAATAATAATAACGTAGGAAGATACACAAACAATGGTTAAGTCTACGATACTTCACTGATTCTGAAAGCTGTTTTATAAAATAAATTTTAATGTTTAGAAAAGTTGAAACATTCAAGAACTTGGGGGGGTTCATTGACTTTTAACTACAGGCATAAGCTGAGACTTTAAAAAAATCAGAACTTTTAACTAAGCATAGCAATTATTGAAAATGGAAGTATAGACGGTACCCGCTGAAGGATTCTAACTTGATCCGACATAATATAAAATATGACATAGCACACCTCATATTAATTCAAATAATTGAAATTTGCAACAGGAACTAAGGAATATTACAGCATTTCTCATTGGTGGACAGATATTACAAGTAAATGATGAATTATTTTATATAAACCACTATTTAATAAATAGATATCAACACTTTTTTACAGCATTGGCTTCTTCGTCAGCATACCATAGACATCTATAATTGAGTAATAATTTTAAAATAATTATATAAAATTAACAAAATAACTATAAAAAAAAACAATTATTTTATTTTAATATGAAGCGGTAACTTTGTGATGTGACATTATTTATTTATTAAATAGTGGTTCATACAAAGGATCTCTTAATGATTTAATTGAAAATGGTGCCACTAAGTGAGAAGATATTAAAATGTTCAATAAGTTTTAGTAGAAAATAACACAACAAAAAGAGAGTAATCATGCATATAAAATTATCTCGTTTGGGTATAAAAATAAATACATTTCAACAACCCACCTGCATAGCGGAGTTCGTTACGCCCAATTCCGCGATGGGGAGAAGTGGGGAGAGTCCTCATCTAGTTGATACGTAAATACGATGTGGACATAATTATTTTTTTTAAATTTAGTTTCTTACATTTTTTCATTTAGTTAATAAAAATTTACAAAGCTAATAAGACAATTTGTAATGTTTTTCTTAGTCCTGCTCACTGGGAGTTCCTGTGCTGAGGCGGACCAGGTTTTATTTAAGCTATACGAAGTTTTTATCCAAAATTCTGGATAACATCTAACTTTGAGCCTGGTTTTGATTCGCCTTTCCTATTTTTTTTAATGGCCGGTTAAAGTGAATTATATAGCTTAGTGGAGACATTTATTTTGTACAAAAGCAGTTTTTAAATTGTATTCATAATGTCATTCTAGCTCGCCGTTGTGTGGTGAAAATTAAGTTTCTTCGGCTTTTTGAACTTTTGAAATGTTTGATTAAAACATTCTTACCACAGATATTTTGGATGTTAGGTACTGCAAAAGATTTGAAATTTTCTTTTGTTGGCGTTCTTATGGGGACTTTTAAAATGGTCTTTATAAAAATACTCTTTCGGGTTTTAGACAATTGGTTCATATGGTTAGTGGTTGCCGATCCCCATCCTAATATACCATATTCAAGGTGGGAGTGGCATAACGCAAAGTAAACTTTTTTTTAACATTTTTGACATAAAATATTTCTGATGTTTTAAAAAATATATATATAAATAATAATCAGCTGTCATGTGAAAGTATTGTTGGGGTGTAATTCTAACATGATTTCCATATTCACGAATTGTCTGTAAATCACTTTTATACATATTAAGACGGAAAACTATGGCATTTCGCCATAATCATATCGCGCCAAGGCGCGATCTTTAGACATAAGATTATTAGTACTATAACGCTAATAAATCTGTTAGAGATTATTTTATATTTCAAGCGGTGCGGTACTTCCTTGCGGGTTGCACCTACTCCGTGTTTATTAGCGAACCCAACCGGTCGACCTTGGCATGCCGAGAAATACGCGCGTATTCGGGCGAACTTCTCCGACTCGGGATAGAGATAGACTTGCAGATCTGGCTGCCTGCTGCTTGCTAGCTGCTTGCGGCTGCCTTCGACTTTACTGCCGAAGCCGCGTCGGCGTACCTATTATCTTGCCGCCAAGAACTCCGTTGTTACCTCTCTTTATGTTTCATGGTTCATTTATGAGAAAGAGGGAGATGTTAGAACTAAGCTATCAGCGGTACGCCTATATGCAATACGATTCTGCGTATGGGGACACCGTGGGCATCGGAAGAAATAATGTCAAACGTCAGGCGTGATTGACGGTGGGAAGCTGTTTTAAATAAATATTTGCTAGTTGAAATTGTTCAATGAAGAGAATATTATTAGAAAAAAACATATAAACTAGGTCAAGGATCGGAAAGAACGCGGAATATATATACACACAGTAACATCTGACACAGAATTCAGGAGATCGGATTTGCATAAATCATAACAGTCATAGCTTAAACTCCATTCAGAACGGAAGCTTTTTCTCTCCGATTTGTGATTATTTGTTTTGTATCGGTCAGGAGTCAAACCATAATGGGTATGATTGTGCCTAGTTTGATGGCCTTCGGATAATTTGTATTAAATTCTATGTTTCTAATGAAGATAGAGATGCTAAAATCTAGAAACTGAAGTTAGCTACAAATGAAGTATGCAACTGACGCGACTGCGTTAGTCAAATTTCATATTTGATCAAATGATGTTTAAAAATGGTCTTAAACATCACTTTGCAGCTTGCTAACTTAAGCAATACCACAAATGATTTATCTGTGAATTCTATATAGGTAATTAGGAAAATGTATAAGGTTTTAAAAGGCAAAAATTCTCAAACTGTAATCTTTAAATTCTATGAAATACATCCCAAACGAAAATAGGTGAAGCTGAAAACCAGTGAAAGTAATTTTGAACGTTTTACCTAAAATCCAAGTACGTATTTCATAAAGAATCTAAAAGATGACAATTAAAAGATTATTGTAATTTGAAACCTTATACATTATCCTAATTACCCGAATAGATTTTACAGATAAATCATTCGTAGTATTTCTTGCAATGACCTGCAAATGCTGACCGTTAAATTTTATACTTAACATTGACATAAAAAAATCACGGTGTGTGATCTTTTTACTCCTGCTCTGAACGAGGCATTATAGGTTGCTTTTGTCAAGGTAGACAGGTGTCGAATAAAACTTAACGACAATGATAAGAAACCGATAAAGTCATCAATCTAGCCAATTTAATCAACCTTACAAAGAGCTAGGCGTTCCGTAAAGGGCTACCAGATTTTCGATGGTGACAAGGCACTGACCCTGTACAGATCTCAAATACGGCCGACAATTGAATTTAGTGGCCACCTCTGAACTGGTGTCCACCATTTCTTGATTTATCTGCTGGACTCTATGCAGTGAATGGCGGCTCGTTCGTTGATTAATTAACTATGTATTTATTTATCACGCCCCATTTGGGAATAAAACCACATGATGTCACTTACAATAGATACACTGCGTGTTAGTTCAATATACTAATATTAAAATAGGGTTCATTACTATAAAAAAATATTAAAAAACATAATGTTTTATCCTAACGAAAGGTTGTGCGTGCAGTCGAGTGTGGGCATGCGGTTGAGCTATTGTTGATGTTAGAAACAGAATTAAAACTTGCTCGATAGCAATCGTGGGTGGCACAAAAAATATACAATGATGCATTAGCAAAAAAACAGTGATTTATTAACAAAAAGCGAAAGCAGTTCAACGTATCAGTATTTACGAATTTAATGTATAAAATGTGTTTCTCCGCACCCAAATGCACCGTTAATGCCAAAAGGCATTGTAATCACGAGTACGCTAAACGAGCCAAACTAATCATAATAATATTATGAAATAAAACAAACAAACGAGCTACATAAATTGCACGAGTGAATATGTAGTTATTAAAATGGCGGTAGGGGTATATATGTAGTACGGCTTACAGCGAGTCACCTACGGTACCTACACGCCACGCGGGGTGTGGAGGTAAAACGTGATCATGGCAATAATTAACTTAATGTGGTGTTTTCATGAAAGGTCGGCGTTTCGGTACACACCATCTGGGAGTGCTCCTAAAAATACCAGAACACACGCCCTCTATATGCCGACTTCAGTCGCTGGTCGCTATCGATCCCATCAAATAAACAGTGTTCCTAACATCCAGTTATCGGCAGAACTGACATCAAACAAATCGCACGAGTAGCCTATTTGATGAAATAATATCGGCTGGGCAGTGAGCGATGAGCATCGCCCCGATTTTGTAAAGTAATTTACTGCGTACGGCGTTGTGCACAATTTAACGAGGTTTACATTATCAATCTGATCAGTGCGATAGATGTACGCCATAAATTGGGCAGTAACAAAAATATTTATTTTACAATTGAACCATGATAAGGAACACCTAAAATTAAAAATGGGTTATCCAAACAGTTTTGTAATTTACGTCGTGCGTTAAAAATACGAAGTGATATCTATTGAAACCTGTACACAAGAATATAAATTGAAAAAAAAAGTATAGAAGTCAGATGAAATAATTAGGCATACGTATGGCTTTCGTTAAATTCGAGTACCAATCAAATATTATTCATGAATGAAAGATGAGTACACCGCACCGCAAATACTTCAAATCGAAATGGCAATTATTTCACTGAAATGGGCAGCATCATGAAAGCGGGTATACAAATATATAAGTTTTTTTATTATGCACGCAATGGGCTGCTTCTGAAGACTATCTAATTTGATGACGTCGAGTTTAGGGGTGTCAGAAATACAAGTAAACTCAACCAGAAGGAAAAGCTTGTAATAAAACACAGTCGAATCAATTACGCAACTGCATTTTCCTGTTTTTCCAACGAGCATCTTTCCTTATTTATGCTTCTATAGCACTGTTGAATAATTAAAAAAATAACCTTCTGTTCCGCTTAAGAGAATCCCGTTTGATGGACTCTTCCTTGTGTTTTTAATTGAATTACTTTGATGTTATTTATACTAACTAAATACAACTTTTAGCCGTGTTCTCAGAATACACATTAATATAATACTTACACCTTCACCTTATTTCTAGTAAATTTAGATCTTGTTTGAATTTTAGTTGAAATTTCTTCCACACGTCTAAGCCGGCTCACAGTATGACAGGCCGCGACGTATTTGTCAACGCCTCGTCCATATTGAGGTAAACTTTTGTTGACATTTGACAAAAATATGTATAAAAACGATTAGCCCAATGTTCTTATTATTAAATAAAACCGTACTTAATGAAAGTCCTCGGTATTAGGTATCTACATATTATATGGTGGTATGTTTGAAGTTCATTTGACAAAAATATGTATAAAAACGATTAGCCCAATGTTCTTATTATTAAATAAAACCGTACTTAATGAAAGTCCTCGGTATTAGGTATCTACATATTATATGGTGGTATGTTTGAAGTTCATTTGACACAATTTTCGAATCTAGATCTAAATCAAAGAACGCACGGAGAGAATGTCAGAGATCGTCGGCTTGTGCAGAGGTTAAAGTTTGCGCGATATTCAGCGCTTTGAACCGCAAACATTGCCGAACAGAAAGCGGGCGGAAATTCCTTCTCTCTGGAGGGAAATAAAACTATACCACTGTACACTAACCTTCTCGGTAGGCCATACCTACCTGCCTCAGCTTACCTAGCACCGTTATGCAGATATCCCACGGTTTACACATTCCGATTAGCGTTCCAACCGCAAAATTTCCATAGAAAAACATATTATGTATATACCTATAACAATATGCAGATCGAAAAGATAAAGGCATCTAGGTAATTTATTTTCACACATTTATAAAAATCAAACCAAATTTCAGTCGGTTTTTGGACATATTTTATTACATCAAATGTGAAAGGGTGGTGAGCATAACCATAATATTTAAAACATTGTGTTATGTCTATGTCCACATATAAAATTTTACTTTATAAGTGCTATTTCATAATTCCATTTACTGGACAGCAATTTACGATTCGATTAATAAAGCATTTATTCAATATACTGTTTTAATTAAAATGTAAAGAATACTAGCTGAAGTACCCAGCGTTGCCCGGAGTTATGAATGGTTTGTAGTAAAGTTTTGCGATTGTGATGTTATCCCTATCCCTATCCCTATCCCTATCCCTATCCCTATCCCTATCCCTATCCCTATCCCTATCCCTATCCCTATCCCTATCCCTATCCCTATCCCTATCCCTATCCCTATCCCTATCCCTATCCCATCCCCCCGTCTCCGCCCCCGATACCTTCCTCTAGTTTTAAATTTCCAAAAGTGTGCATAATTTCATCAAGCTAAAACAAACGAACAACGCCTCCGAACAATTCCGCGTAGGTTTGAGCATGCACATAAGCTGCTTGCTGCCACGGACTGAAACAACTGCGAACAATTCGTTGTCGCCGCGATTATTTCGCACCGGTTTATGTGAGCCTTAATGCGAGTAATGACGAGCACTCAAGTGACACCGCGTCGCGTGACCGCCTCGCCTCGGGAAAGGCGGGATGAGTAGGTGTTGTGTGCATTATCAGTATCACCAAGTGCGCATAGTCGCCTATTGCATAACTTGGATACGATCGGTAATGAACATGTAACTGGATACTACTACACAGCGCAGTTAAACAGGCAAGAATGAGAGTATATTGTGTTTACCTAGTTCACGAGAAGTATGACAACCACTTTCGTCAAACTAAATTGAACGCACGCTAAGATATAATACGATTGCGCCAACCCAGCCAGGAGTACCAAGTATTTAAGAATTTAAAAAAATATATATAAAGACATAGATTATTGAGACAGGAGGAAGTAACGGTGGAGCCATGCTAAAACTAAATAAACTCTTCCTTTATGTTTAATCTATACATTTTATAACCTTTAAACATTTCGACGTTCCAAGTGTACAAAAAATCTTTGCCAAAAATATTCTATTTCCTCATCTCACAAAGGACAAAATGGCTATCACTCCTTATAATCACAAAACCAGAGCAAAGCAACTAGACAAGCTAAATGTACCTAAGTGTGAACAAAATAGCTCTGAATTTTTTTGCTGTAAAATTATACAACAAACTCCCACTTAGTATCAAACAAGGTAATTCAATCAATAATTGCATTAGCTACAGCAAAAATTGGCTTAAGGAATTAACAGAAGAACTAGTATTCTTAAAACAACGTCATAAAAGTTACTGAAAATACCCTATCCAAACCTTAAAGATCAAATATGGAAGTCGCTGAAATCCCCTTATTCAAAACCTAGTTCGCCTCAGAACAGGATCTCCTAGGAAGGACTATAATACATATACGAGGTATATATATATTTTTTAAATATTTATTTCTTATTAATTGATAAACTAAAGTTCTTAAAAACTTAAGACAAGATTTTTGTGCATAGCGCAAAGGGTAACAATTATTTTTATAAACAATAATTATAAGCCTGAAACACTCATCAAATTGAAAAAAAAAACCTTTCCGAGCAAAGATAAATGTCGCCGACAGGACTCGAACCTGCGCCCTTCTGATGTCCGGTCAGATGCTCTACCGTTGAGCTACGTCGGCTTATCGCAAACCCGCCAAGTTAATCAATATATACTAGTGTTCCATTCAATAATTAGTGTTTTTATTATATTTTCACCTATAAACAACCAACTTTATTAGTATGAGAGAGGCTTGTAACGGCTAAATCCCTCAAATAGATTGCGTCGAGACAAATTATGTCTACATTTTATTGGTGAGAATTGCTTTGACTTGTCAAATATTTATTAATTGATAAACTAAAGTTCTTAAAAACTTAAAACAAGATTTTTGTGCATAGCGCAAAGGGTAACAATTATTATTTGAGTAGAGCATCTAACCGGACATTAGAAGGGTGCGGGTTCGAGTCCTGCCGGCGACATTTATCTTTGCTCGGAAGGTTTTTTCAATTTGGATGAGTGTTTTAGATTAATAATTATTGTTTATAAAAATAATATTTATTTCTTACCTTAAAAATGTTAAAATTATATAGAAATTAATAAATAAAAGATGTTTTTATTTTATTTCCAATAATTTTTTTCATGCACATAATTCTTATCGAGTATTTTCTTGTATCACAATTGATGTTATTACCTGCATACTATTATAAAACATACTTAATATTACATGTACTAACTAAATGGGTGTTTACATTATAACAACACAAAGTACAGTTCTTTGGTTTTTGTAATCTGTAAACTAATAAATAAATACTACATCTGTTAAAAAAATTGTGCTTTAGCTACACCATCAACGCGACAAACCCGCAAAACTCCGCAGTCGTCACTTATAGTTGAACGTTTATCGGAGGATAAATAAACCAGATGAAACAGGTGGCTTAACTTTGACGACAGCGAGATTACGATATACAAACGTTCAGTTTGATTGGGGAAAAGCGCCGTGAAGAGAAGAGCAATGATTAATTCATACGTCAGAGATTCGTTAAATAGCTTAATAACCAAATTTATTAAATAATATATCTGAGTCAAGTGCTTTTTAATATATCTCGTGAGATAATGAGAACCAAATTAAAACGTTGCTTCGGATTGTCATACATAGGTAGATGCTAATTTAATGTTAATGATAAGAATGGCGCACTTAACGTTAATAATAATAATAATGAGCGTCGCAACCAAGTTAATAGTGAATCACTTCGGCAAAGTAAAGTCAGTTAGTACCGACAGAAACAAAGCAAAACAAGTGATGGCCCAGCGCCGTGGCAAGGTTGTGACGAAACAGTGCACCACCACCACAGCGAAGTTCACGGACCACGAAACTGGGTCATACTAAATATTAACTTCGAAATTCGCGGCGGTTTCTATTCCCAAGATAACCTAATATAGTCATAAGCCATCGTGAAGCTCCGCTGTCACTTTCTGGGAAGTCGTGCGCGCGGGGCTGTCTTATATTAATACCGTAGTTCCGACTGTCGGGAACCAGTGGGACTGGCATCCCCAATTGTTGCTATGTTGCTTGTTCTGAGGTCAGAACACAATTTAGACATCTTACAAAAAAGTATCTTTTTAAAAGCGACTACAAATTTTAACAAAATATCAATGAGGTGATTTTAATCACTAAACGGCGCTATAGAAAAGTTTATCACTTATTATTATTTGTGAGGCCGAAGGGAGCGGGAAAGGGATGAAGACGAGAAAAGGGGAAGGTTGGTAAGTATCCGGCTATTCATATCTGTTCACCAAACACGGCAAAAGACATTTCAAGCAACGTTTCGATTTTGAATGGTGGTCTTTCACCGGTGCGATACTGACAGTACCCACAACTATAAATGTATATTTTAAAAATTGAACACAAATCCAGTTTAGAATCCGTCACGCTAGGAGACTTATGAGTTACGAGTACCAACATTGTGATTATATTTTACACACAATAACATTTTAAATAACACCTGATCACCAAATAATATATAAATAAGGTATATTTATATATAATATTCCCTTGTTACACCGTCGTTGGAAGAGTAAATAGTAGATAAAATCAATAAATAAAATTTACCATTTATTGGTGTATTTTAGAACTGCTAATTACTATGACTAAAATTGAATAAAAAAATCCGGGATCAGTATCTTGTAATCAAATAAAACCGCCGGGACTGAACTCCCTACTTGCAACCGGTTACGAATTGATGGCCCAAGAAGCGTTCACGCACCGGGTACATTGGAGACTACCTAATACCAGAAGGCCCAGTATGGTAATCATCCATAGCCGAAAGATGGGGAATAATGCTGATGAATGCCACGAGTAGCGCGACTTGTTTGCCCGGAGACGCTCTGATTACCCGTGGTAAACACCGGCAATATCTTCATTACATTGGAAAACTACGCGCTTTCCACTTGCTCTCTGCGTAAACTATTAGTACAATTCATCGCGAGGTTGAGCACGCTTCGTGTGTAGTGTACCCAATAATAGTGCGTAGATGAACTTCCTCATCGCACGCATGTGTTCAAACATCGCGTGTGTCTTCAGTGAATTGTTCAAATATTACGTAGGACTTTTACAAAAATCCATGAACTTTAATCAACATTATTTGTGGACGATAAAAGACATGTAATATGAACGTCCAATTAATAATCACAATTGGAATTTCGAAAAATTGGCTGCTTGCTAATAGAAAACCAACAATTGAATACACTTAGGCATCGCAACCAGAGTTGAGTTGAAGGTACTTACTTACACATATGTTTAAAAGTTGTTGTTCAGCTTCGGTAAAGAAAATTTCAGTGAAAATGGCAAAAAGTTCATTTATAAAAAAATATATATAAATAACGCACTGTAAAACTTTTAGATTATTCAAATTTTATGATCGGATACGCTTGTTGTCCCTTTCTCGCTCATAACAATGTGGGCGTAAGAAGCGCGACCTACACGGAAGCGCAAAAACAAATGCACGCT
The DNA here is from genome assembly GCA_022606495.2 of Halesus radiatus. Lineage (NCBI taxonomy): Eukaryota > Metazoa > Arthropoda > Insecta > Trichoptera > Limnephilidae > Halesus > Halesus radiatus. The sequence continues at coordinate 13,963 of JAHDVE020003634.1, read as the reverse complement.
CTTTTGAGCTTGTGAAGTCGTACATTAAAACGTTTTAACGATAATAATCGTACTTTCACTGTTATACATGCCTAAGTAAACCAGTGCAATTTTTGCTACTCATAATTTCTGGTCATTTGCGTAATATTAATTTTACTCATGAATAATAATTGCAATTGAACGAATTGCATAAGTCATAAAGTTCCCGCGATATTATACAAACAAAAAATAAACAACAGCTAAAGTCTAAGTAACTTAAAATAACCAGGTCAATTTAACACAATACGTTAAATTAACAACAATTAATTTAATTCACAACTAACTGATACCTGGTATACCCACGCACTGGTCTTGCCTATGTGGGATTTTTTGTTTTATATACTTTACACATGGGTTGTTCAGATGTATTTATAATTAAATGTAAAAAAAAAAACAAAAAACAAAACAAAATGTTCGAATCAATGTACCTTATTTGTGTGAATGTATGTTTCAAAAAAATAATTAATAAATAAATGTACTATGAGAGATTTAGAAGAGGTGATTTTTCACAAAAACGGCGCTATAAAAATCATCCGAATATTATTATTACCAGGAAAACTTGTAAAAAAACAAAGTCAAGAATACATATGTACCTAGCGCACAACATAAATGGTTATTATTAATTTAAAAGTGTTGTAAAGTAAACCTTGGTTAAAATGAACGCGAGTCCTCGTTGAATATTTTCCACCGCCACTTTGTGACAAAACATTTTATGAATGTAGTGTAATACTGAGATAGGTTATATGTATTCAAGTTTTAATTATACTGGACATGGTTTACATTGCAACACTTACTCAAAACAAAACACGTTTATTCACCGCGCTTCGCTCATTTTTAACACGTCATACTTCACATCTAAAATCAATAAATAACATTCACACAATACATATTACTAGACTACCACACAGACTAGATCCATTCCCTTCCCCTACCTCCCACAATCCCGTCCACATAGGCCAAACTTGTAACTTTTTTTGTAATTTTTGTAATGTGAATAATTTAGACTATTATTAGTTCAGTTTTTTTTGTTAATATGTATTTACCATACTTAACAAATATTGTAAACGGTTGGTTTTCCAAATAAACAATAATAATAATGCATTATCATCATAGAGCGGGAAATTATAGACCGATATTTCCTTTTTCTCGTGACTTTTGAAAAATAAGAAAATTTAAAAATATAATTAATTCTAATTAGGAAATATAAATTACTTTTTATATTTCCAAACATTGTGCGTGTTTTTTTTCTGTATTACAAAAGAAGAAACGTTTCTTTAAAAATTCAAAAGTTTAAAAAAAAAAACTAGGGCATGTAGAAAGGATATGTGCGAACTACGATTTCTCCATAAATAGATAACAAAGAATTACTCAGTTAATGAATGAATAATATATAGGATCCCAAAAGCTGCAAGATTTCCACAAAGGTTCAAATATTCAAGGCGTATTCGCCAGGGGGTTGGTATTCTGTATGAATATTAGATAGTTTCACAAAGAGAAAACTGGTCAAGAGGAATACAAATCCTAGGATATTTTTTATATGTAACTTAAACCCCACGTCAAATACACAAAGGAGATGTTGTTGAAACACAAAGCAAACTGTAAAAATAAGTAAAATTATAACGATCTGAAGTTATCTAAGTAGACGCTTTGTTGCGGTAAGGGTTAACTAATTAACTAATTTAGAATGTACAGATAAATCATTCATAGTATTTCTTGCGTTAGCAGACTACAAAGTATGTATTATTGAGTGCCCCCTTTCACGGATCGTTTTTCTCAGGGTAGGCACAGCTTTTCAGCCTTTATGGACTGCACGCCAATGACAAACACATGTACAAGCTAGGGTTTTCGAGCGGAGATAGAAAGAAGTGAGCAGTAATGATTTTTTGCCCGGCGCTTAGGACGGTGATTTTCATTTTTAATTCCTTGCCAATATTACTTTCCCCGTAGCTACGACATAACATTATGTGATTACGTTTTTTCCGAATTTTGGAAAATACTTAATATAAGGCCGAGTACGTATATTGGTGCGAGGGCGTAGCAATAAAAAAATGGTCCGCTCCAAATCCCTGATATAATTTCACGACACGTTTCACACGATTGTAAAAGCGTGTTTTCACACGGTGTACCTATTCTGTGTATATTCCCATAACAGAAAAAAAATGTAAAACGTATTGGCTACTTCAGCATTTAGGTATATTAAATGTCGTCTAAATTATAACGGTGGTTTAAACGAACCGAATATGAAAGTGTTCTCTTCAACATATTATGTACACTGAATCAATAATAACTTGCAAATGGATTTCCAAATAATTTTAAGCACGGCTAAAACGTAGCACATGCGCTCGAAGGAGTGGGAGGTGGTGAGTTGCCAATAGGACGTACGTACTCGTGTGTTGTGTTATTTATGATCCATTAATTAATTGAAATCACATGGGTCGGTCAGTTATTGGCCTTGGGCGTAATGGGACTTAGATCGCTGAAATCATTGCCACCGTTTGCAGAATGACGCCGAGAACTCCCACTATATAAAATCGCAGATCAGATCGTAACAGGGATGGACAATAAAGAAAAACGATTAAATTATAACAAACGGAAGAAGTTGTCAGTATCGCTCTGGTGGAATCTGAATAGTCAAGTTCTTATAACCTCTCTTTTTATTCCCTCCCATTTTCTTTGGATTAACGTCCCTCATCTTTCAGGGATATTAGGGGTGATGTAATACTCCATATGAATATACATGACGGATCTCGTTATTCATTGATGCCCAAGACGGTCAAAATCCACCCTAAAACCTGCAAGAAAGACGACAAAAGAAAATTTGGAAGAAACACGCAGCAGCGCCAAGCGTGGAACCGAGAAAACTGGCAGAGAAAGAAGAAACGATCGGTGGAATGCGCGTGTGGGGAGGCCTGCATTTAGCAATGGCTGGACAAAGGCTGATGATAATAGTCCCAACCGAAGATATCGTATATTATAAAAGCACCTTCTAGAAATAAGATCATCTTCAAGACACTAGAATGGTAATAGGTGTAATGACATAAAAAAGATGTATGAACTGCGGTTGGAATTTTTCACATAAGCTTTTGAAATAACTCGTCTACATGACGGAGTTTGTGTTAAATAATATACGCGTATATGTGTGTAACACTATACCCTGAACGTGTATGCGCTTTTGGCTTGCACAAGGCGCACGTCATTTTGTGGTCTCGAACCCGCGTACTTCCCATTCTCCGTCACATTACGTTAGTAATAGCCACTCCAGGGTGTACGGTGGTGATATTATCGACGATAAATATCGATAACTACAACTTGTGGCCACTTTCCCGTACGAGTGACGTTCTCAACTCCCAGAGAATCATATTTTCAGGAAAGTACCTACCTACCTCGTAACTGAAATCACGATTTCCTCAAAGCCGTGCTAATTACACCGCTTATTTAGAACGCAGCTTTTTACTATCTCATAAAACTGTATTCGTTTTAATAAAAGGGCAGTTTCATATCGTTTTGCCGGTAGGCCTAAAGGTAAATTATTAGCTTTGTGACATTGGTTCTGCTTCTGATTCACAGAGGGCGATAGAGGCGCGAATAATTTTGCGTTGAGCATGCAGAGTTTCGGAGCATAATCCAGGCAGTTTTCTAGAGCTTCGGGGTTAAGGCGGCTTATCTGGTATGCATAAGGTTGGGAAATTACTGAAAAACATGTCGCAATAGCAATTAGCTCATCCTGCGGTACTTCGTTTGACTCATTATCAGGAGTGATTAAGGAACACGCGAGAATGGGAGATTGCGTCAGAAGCATGCGACTAGGCGTAATACGGCACAACCGCGGTAATAGCAATAATAGTACCCTCACAGCGCAAGGTGACTCAGCTAGAGAAATAATTAGAAATAGGTGACGTGTACCCGGCCTTGCTCGGGCTTATGAATGGTTTGGAGTTAAGTATTGAGGTTGTGAATTCTAGTAAGCTGGGTGTAATTTTAAGGTGGAAATAATATAATTGTTTAGAATTAAAATTGTTATAACTACCCCTGTCACGACATCATTCATTCAAATATCCTTATCAGCCTTTACATCTCCCATAAACATGCTTCCCAAATACACAAACTCGTCATTTGCTCCAAGAAAATACCGTAGATATATACTACATCCAGTTCCTGATATTTCCCATAGATTGAAAGAGCTACATGCTCCACTAGCAAAATCGGTTTTTCCGTACATTTTAATAGATTTACTGTGAAATATATTTTTAATAAATTATAGAAATTGAAAAATAAATAAATAAATATTAGGGTAATCCACATTTTTTCTCCTTTCTAAACCACTGGACCGAGACCGGGAGTCGAGCGGCGAGGCATATAACTGATAATAAAAACCTAATTGCCTATTTAATATTTTTTTTATTTACGAGCATAAAAGGAGTAAAATCATATGTAAATTACCTAATATTTATTTTCAGAATTTTAGATTTCTATAATTTATTAAGAGCACATTTCACAGAAAATCTATTAAAATGTACGAAAAAAACCAACTCGGACCGCTAGAGGGCGTTAGTGTAGCATGTTGCCTTCAATAATGTCAGGAGCTACAGGTATTTGCTTCAAGTATGCAAATACCGCAAATATATATATATTTAAATAAAATTAAAACTATGAACATATTGTTTGGAACTTGGATGTAGAACAAAACAAAATACAATGGGGGTATTCGAACTCGTAGCAGAATGTTCCATTTTTGTTCCCAGTACGCTTCTCTTTTTAAACATTAATTACTGCATAAAAATGGAACCGGCATTCGACTAGATAACTTAGAAGCATTAGAAATAAGGAAAGCCAAAAACACTAATAGTAGACTCATAAATAATCAAATAAATTTAAATAAAAGTACAATCCTTAAATTATTCCCAATAAACAAAGAACACACCCTCCCCGGTCAGCAGGTACCTGCTGATCTCCCACCATTGGCCCTTCACTCGCCTGTTTGTATCAATCTATAACACATGTGCATCTTAGTTCATAGTTTAGTTGTATACTGCCCTGAAGAAGCTACGGTAGTAGCGAAACCCGGACGGCTAAAGTATAAATAAAAGTGATGTAAACAAAGTTATTGTTTTATTTTTTAAATTATAATGTCACATCACCAAGTTACCGCTTCATATGAAAATATATTAATTTAACCTTTTGCTCTCTCCGGTGACGACGGTGGTCATAGTATACCACAATAGCATTGATAATGTTAAAAAAATACATCTACTGTTTTTAATTCGACCCTGAAACCCATTCTATCGCTGAGATATTACGTTATAATGAAACAAACATACATACATACACGAAATTTATATATTAAGATTAGACCAACCAACACAGGCGACAAATAAAAACTCCTACGATTCGTTTCGAATTACCAATATTAGAACTAGGTCACATCAACCAACATTGAGGAACCACCTTCCTATGTTTTATTTTATTTTTAAATTTAGTGTAAATCAAATTTAATAATGTTATTATTAAGTTCTCCAAGCATTTTTAGTTTTTATTATTATGACAGGTGTTTCGGTGTTCCAGGCCATTTTCAAACTACGGTTAATCCACATTGTGACGACTTATTTATATGATTTTATTCACTCCCACCCCATTCTAATTTGGACGTTTTTTTTAAATAGTGATTTATTATCGGTAAAACCGATTTAGTTAGAAAATAATTAAAATTCTCTATTCTGTGAGGTTTTCACATTTATAATGTGTTTCCCCGTATTTAACTGAGTTATATTGTTTTGATAATGTCAGCATACTGAGAAGCGGTGAATACATAATTTTCCTTACTTTATTAATTAATGTTATATTAGGATCTTTCGATCGTTTATTAATTTTTACTTGTTCAAGTAAATTTAATCTAAGACCCTTTCTTTCTATATGTAACGGTTTAGGCCCGTTGTTGTCAAGCGGGACGAGATTATTTACTAAGAGATGTTCTGTGAATTTTGAAGAAGTGCTTTTATGTTTATAACATCGTATATGTTTTAAGCCCTTCCCGTCTGCCCTATATAGGTAGCGTTGCAGTCGGCGTGGTCACATTTTAATTAGCATATGACACTATTATTAAGTTTAGGATTTTTACTTTTTGAGTTTTTTAGTTTTGTTCCTACAATATTATTGGTTCTAAAAGCTATATTTAAACCACATTTTTCTATTACTTTGCAATTTTTACAGATATTGGACCGAGAAATTCCAGACATGCAAATTTTTCTATTTTTTTTTATTATGTACCGGATATATTAAATTGATTTGATTTTTATAATTTTTTCAATGTTACTTGGCTCATAGCCGTTATTAACCGCTATTGTTTTCATTGTTTCCTTTTCTTTTTCATACGGAATTTTGTCTAGAGGGATATTAATGAGTGTATTGTACCATTGAATGGTAAGCTGATAATTCATGAGACCAAGGATGAGTTGAGTTTGCATTTATTGTTCCATCTGTAAAAGTTGGTTTTCTAAATATTCCGAAGGTATGTCTATTATTACTTCTACCAATTGTAAGATATAAAAAAAAAAAAAAATTAAATTTATTTTAAAATTATTTTTTGTTCAACTGTGAAGCAGATTTTATTATTAACGGTGTTGGTCCAGTTAGTGACGATATCTAACTGTCAGTTAGTGCCTATCCAATATATGAGGATGTCGTCTACATATCTGATACAGTATAGTATGTATTTAGCTAAGAGAGATATAAGAATGATGTTTTCAATATAATCCATAAATATCTCTGTTAGAAGTGGACTTAACGGTGATCCCATGAGAAGACCATCATTTTGTTGATAGTAGGTATCATCGAAAAGAAAAATAATTTCTTTCTACGCAATTTTTTATGAGTTGGGATAACTATTTTCTTATCACCGAGTTGATATTATATTTTTCAAATATATTTTCAATTATTATAAGGCACTCTTCAATGGGGATGTTGCTAGATAAGGATTTTACGATATAGATAAGGATAACTATTTTCTTATCACCGAGTTGATATTATATTTTTCAAATATATTTTCAATTATTATAAGGCACTCTTCAATGGGGATGTTGCTAGATAAGAATTTTACGTCTAAAGAAATGAATTGACAGTTATGTGGAAGATCAAAATTTTTAATTTTATTAACTAGTTCTATCGAGTTTTCGACGCTGCAATGTGGTTAAAATTTTGTATATTTTTTGAAGATGAAGTTAAGTCTTTTTGCCAAGATTGTTGTAGGAGCGTTGTTAATAAAAGATACCACGGGCCTTATAGGAATATTTCCCTTGTGGATTTTAGGTTGGCCATACCGAGCTACAGCTCTTGGGTTCATAATCCTGACGTTTTTCTTGGACCATTCGGTGGGAAAAATGGAATTACAACTGTTTATAAGGATCTTAACTTTATTAACAGTTAGTTGGATCTTTAGATAAAATTTTGAATCTTCTGGTAACAAGAAGTCTTCCACCTTATTAATGTAATCTATTCTATCAAGTATTACGATTGAGTTACCTTTATCAGCTTTGGTTATTATTAGATTATTATTTTTAATTTTATTTCTGATTTCATTTAATGTTTGGGTTTCTGCACTGATAGAATATTTATTTTTTGTTCAATAATAAACACAAAAATATTTGCAGAACTTAATAATAACATTAATAAATTAGATTTACATTAAATTTAAAAAAATAAAAAATAAATGGAGTTCTGCGAATTAAATACAAAAACAATAATACCTTCCTACATAATGGAAATCAGTGAAAAACCAGCGAGAACCTTCCAAATGTTAAATGTGCTTTCCCCCGCCACGATAGCTAGGGAAATACTTGTGTTATGTTTAGTTCAAATAAAAACCTGGACAGTGAAGGGTCGAAGGTTTTAATCATAAATCGTTTTGAGAAAATAAATGTCCAACATTAATACAAAATTGATCCACCCAAAATACATTAATTCAATAACGTTGATATGATGTATCAGAACGTACGCGACAATCTTTAACCAGCGATTTCTAAGTTTATTTGAAGTAAAAAATGTAGATGATTTCTTGGTCTCCAGTAACTTTTTTCACATAAAAAACAAAAAAAATAACTATGGCTATTGGACAGTTCGGGTTGGGGGTAGGAGGTTGGGCGGTTGCTCGACTAAGTGAACAGTGACGACATGTCAAAGATTTTATTGTTTGAATTTGAAAATAAATAAATAAATGCTATGTACATTTTTTACTCCAAGAAGGCACAGGAATAACTGGTTAAAGTTGGTCGGTTACTTGCTGATATACTCTGTATAATCAATAATATTCATGGCTGCAGGTGGGCTTGGCAATTTCTTTCTACTAACCCCAATTTACAATACGAATAAAAATATGTTAGGTTTATTCGGCAGTGTGAATATTTTTCAACGATTTTTGAAAAGGGATGGGTTGGAGTAGGGGAATGGAAGGGAATTAAGTAAGGTGGAAGCTGAGAAATAAGTTGGTAACAACACAAAGTGCCCTTACAAATAATTGTGCCTTGAAGGAGACTATTTAAAGAGTAGTTTTTTTTTAATTTTATTTACAAAGACGTGATGGCACTTTGAAGGAATGTGTGAACAATTCAAAGGAATGGGTCGGGATTTCAAGAGTTCTCTCATCTTCTGAGCATTAACGAACGTGATTTATAATGGACACAGTGATGAAGAAATTTGCTCCGATTTGAATAGGCATGTGAAAAATTTATGATTTTATAGTATAAATTTTAATGTATCACATATTGCTATTATTCGTAAATAGTTATCAAAAATAAATAATAAGTCTCAATTGACTTGTAACTAGCAACAAGTGTGGCGATTGAATAACTCCCAGTCAGTGGTTATTATATGTTAGTACTTCGCCTGTTGAATGACAGTTTGACACGCGATAGATTTACACTAGGGGGGCATCGCGACTCGTGCGGCAGACGCCATGGATCATGAATCCGAACACGGAGTTATTTCACATGAGCAATTACTAAAAGTGGTATTCAAACGACCGCATTCCAAAATGCAGAAAACTGTTTTCCAGATAAAATTAACACTATCACTTTTATTGGAAAAAAAACAGTTCGGGCGAATGCCCGGAGCAGTTGCGTTCGCATGAGGGATTGTCGGTTAATTTCCACGGAAATTCATCAATATGAAATGTTTTTCTATTTGACAATGAAATACACTCGTTCCCGACAATGTTTTCCGATTTGGGCATGTTGAAAAACGTCTGTTAGTACATAGTCATTGAGTAGAATGTAGATTCATTATACCGAGTATTGTGAAGTATCGAACAATACACTAGCGAGTGACTCATCGGTAATTATCTGCACGTTTCATTGCGTTTGACTTCTCTCTACTGAATAATATACATATCTCTGTATAGTTTCTTATAAATGATGTAGGTAACTAAACTAGGTAGTATCTTTTGTGGAGTAAGATGATTATTTTTGCATGTTCTTGGATGCTGCATAAACATTGTTATCTAGTAAAATAAACAATAACGAAAGAAACAACGACCATAATGAATAATGATTATACACATACACGTATGGAAATAATGATAATACTACAAAGGTATTTTTATAAACAATCACTTCAGGGGTGCTCTACAAAAGTTAAAAAAAATTGTGGTTCAGATTTGTGGGAAAACCCACCAGAAATGAAAAAAAAACTAAAATATGTTTACAACAAAATGTATACCATAGGAAAAGATACAATATGCAATTGGGGGTTTGTATTAAAACTTGTTTAATATTGATTTTAACTTACTAAACCATAAAAATAACAAATGAATTAAAAATTACTTTGTATTCACCACTTAATTAATATATACTCGTACATATCAACATCTCTCGAAAGCGATGCTTTCCTAATCAGGAATATACAGAATACTAAAAAATAATAATGTCAGACAAATGATAAACATAACTAACCAACACGCCGTTTCTCCACGGGGGTAGGCAGAGAGGACGGGCTGCCAAACAACTCAATATTGGCATACACTTCTTGCTTCATTCACTTTCAGACAAATTATAAACATAAACAAAAATTTATTAAAGTGGGTAAGTAATTAATAAAAAATATTATAAAACATTAAATAAAAAAATTATGTTAAAAAAATTATTATTATTAATAATAAAAATAATTTTAATTTCATTTTCCATACTTGACATTATTATTTTTTAGTATTCTATATATTCCTGATGAGGAAAACATCGCTTTCGAAACATTTTGATATGTATAATTTAATAAAGTGGTGAATACAAAGTAATTTTTAATTAATTTATTAATAATGACGTCACAAAGTGAATACCAATCTTTTGAAGAAAATCAAAATTAGCACAGTGGCATGAATAAAATGAAATTAGCAACTGTAAGACGGCAATTAAGTCATTTGTCACGTTCGACATGCATGGAGTAAAATACGAATAGTAAACGCAAATAAGAAAAGAGAAAATTTGTTAATAATTGCTTATAAAAAAACAAGGTCGTATAAAATCATATTCACACACTTTCTCGTGACGTGCTTCCGCTACAATGGAGATTACTTGGAATAAATTTATACAGAAAGACAGTGCTAATTATAATTGAACGTAGTTATGCAGAAAGCACCCGACTCAAAAAAGATGAAACTGAGATAAAGGCGTTTGAAAAATTGACAATACAAAAGCAAATTACGGCATTTGTGGAGTAAATATATATTTTTTTTCTTTATGACCGTTATAAATAAGTAATTTATCAATATAATAAATAAAAATAAATTTGTTTAAACTACCGTTTTTTAATATATAAACATCCACATGTTTCAGAATCAAACCTCCCCTCATCAGGATAAACAATATACTAAAAATAATGTTAAAGTAAATAAGTAAATAAAATAACCAACCTCTGAATTAGGATATCGTCTTTAATACTAAAGCAATGATGCAAATTTCACAAAACATACCAAAATGTCAAGGATGGTAGTTAACCGAAGTCGTAAATGTATGACTAAATTGGTAAATTCCATATTCCATTCACATCGGAGCATTAAAACTCTATCGGACTTTTGCATTCAAGATAGTGGCTTGTGAACCGCCATTTTACGGGCCCAACTAACAATTTCCGGAAAAGCACAGTCTTGTATACTACATTGTTCTCGCACATAACAATATTTCTAACTCCCCATCTCAGTGGTGGAGTGGTAAAGTGGAGGCTGGCTTAACGTTAACGCCGAACCCCGCTGGGAGTATTCAAATTTGCTTTAAATTATTTATAAAATCCTCGTGTACACGCTAACTCCTCAACGCTCAGAATTTAATTCATCAAAGAGGGGATAATTTGTTAATCCGGAAATACGCCAAAACGAACGCAAAATAGTCGATTTCCCAGCACCGCGTTTGGTTGGTCGTACACAGAGCAAATAGATTGTTTCATACCACTGTCGGAAGAACACAGAAAACAAATACTTTTATTTATTTGATTTAAGTTCATATGTTAACCTCATAAGAACGGATACATTACAAGTGAACTTGAGGTATTTCCAGACGTTGCAACACTATACGTTTTTTTACTTGCGACCAAGAAATTTCAGAAGAATATTGTGTTCACTAATTGAATTAGCAAGTTACAATCAATGAACTAAATATCAGACATTTTCTCAGTAATAATCATTATAAAATAATCCATTTTATAGCGTGGCTCTGATGGCGTTTCACAACAATTAATAGATAACCGCTAGAGTGCGGCCCAGCGCCATCGCGTTGTAAGCTTTTGTTACGTAAATTGCGACGCAGCGCTGCAATTTTCAGTGTGCTTTTTGTCGTCCTCGGGAGAGCACGTGTTCAATTTGAGCATGGTATATTGCGGTTGGCGCGTGTCTTGATGACTGTATTCATTGTTTATTATGTTAAAATAAATACACCCTAAAAAGAATTGATATTTATTAACCATGTCGGAAGTTAGATCTATTGCGGATGATCGTAATGTATCAAATGAAAGCGACACTACGGACGACGAGACCTTTATTCCCATAAATGAATGTGTGCAGCAAAGCAAATGAGATAAGGCGATCCAATCTCACATGCGCTCGCTGTAAAAGGGGACTACATGGGCTTTGCGAGGGAAAAAGAAATTGTGAAGTGAAATAATCTTATATTTTTGTATTTTTTAATATGTTTGTAGTTGTAAATAAGTAGTTTTATTTTTATTAGAAATATAATGTTTGTAAAATTTCATTCTTTACATGTATAATTTCCAAAAATTGATTCTTATTTGTCCTAGTTATTGCATTTCAATTGAATACCATACTTGTTTTTTTAAACACAGAATATCAGTAACAATTTATATACATGCAAAATAAGCAGAGCACTAAAACGGTTAAGGTAGAAACCTTATTTATGCAAATCCAACGCGAGCATATGAATCATAACTACTGAAAACCTATAACCTAATTAACAACTAGGTACTTTCAACTATAAGCTATATAATATATATGTAAATGTGTACAGGGTGTAACACGTGCTCAACGGTACATGGTGTAGCACGACATATTTTAGCCAGTGATTCCTGAACATATTTGGAGTAAGAAACGAAGATGGCATTTTAGATCTCCGGTGAGTTTCTATTTTTTTACCTAAAAGATTAATAATTAAATAAAAACCAGTAGGCATCGGACAGCTGTTACGCTGCTGAGTGGCCGATGACGACATGAGAATTTTTTTAAACCAAAAATAATAAATAAAAAGGAAATATTCACGTTAGCAAAATAAAATAATTAAAATTTTGATTTAAAAATATTATTTATCGAATGTATGTATGGTAGTGAGGCGCGGAATTGGCAGAGTAAGGATGAAAGTAGACTGAATGCTGTAGAAATGCGATCTCTAAGGTGAATGTGTGGTAAAACCACGAATGATTGTGTGAAAAATGTTGAGATTCGTAAAGAATGCAAGGGTGATGTAAGCGTAATGAGTAAGATTAAAAAAGGGACGCTTAGGTGGTTTGGGCATGTAGAGCGAATGAACGAGAAGAGTGTAAGGAGAATATAGGACGCGAATTTGAATGGAAGAAGAAGCCGGGGGCGTCCAAGGAGGACATGGCACTATCAAGTGAAGTCGGAATAACAGAAGAGAATGTGTGAGACATTGTATGAATGTGAATAAAGCAAAAAGGGTATGCCAAGATCGAGTTGTTTGGCTGTCCGTTCCCTCTTCCTACCCCTGTGGAGAAACGGCGTGATGGTTAGTTAGTTTATCCAATGCTAAGTTAATAAATCAAAGCAATAATTTCAAATATAAAATTTCAATTATTTATTAAATTTGTAGTATTATATTTGTGAAAGTCGATACTGTTTTTTGAATCTCCTAAAAAGTTAGATTTTTGGAAACAGGCAGTTTTGCATTAGGGCACGACAGCAAATTTTCATACAGAGAACTCATTTGAATCACCTAAGTTTATTTGTATAAAGGTTATTCGTCGCTCAATAAAAATATTATAATAAATATGTCAAATTCTAATATTAGACGAGACCTGGCGGGATTGAACATAACATGTCTTGTATCCTCGTATGTAACAACTACGAGTAGTTGCAACGTAAAGATCAGAAGCTAATGATGGGATACTGAGGGCACGAGGGGTGTATTCTTTCAGCGATAAATAATAATAGACACGGTAATTGCATATTCAAAGGTTCATAATTAGACTATCGTTAGCGTCTCGATAGAAATTCAACGTGACTTACTATGTACATACAGTAGTCGTTAAGTGGATTACGTAATGGCCTGCGCACATCATAAAGGCCGAACAGATTCAATGACTCACCGCATCACGACCAGATATTAATTAAAATGAAGTAGAATCGATTTAGAAATATCTCTTTATAGATATTATTAATTTCCTCATCAACTAGAATGATTCTCCTGAGCCACGGAGCAAATATAATATCTGGTTTATATCAAAG